>JADRCC010578116.1:0-16897 GCA_019843855.1 Hylomyscus alleni
TTTTTTTTTTTTTGGACAAGGTCTGAAGAAGCCCTGTTCTCAAAGCTGCTATACAACTAAGAATGAGTTTGAATGTTTTGGTCCTCCTGCTTCCAGCAGCAGGGTGCTGGATTTACAGCACACACCACCATGCGTGGTCTGTGTGGTGCTGGGGATGGAGCCAGGGCTTCAAGGGTGCCAGGCAGTATTCTACCTATTGAGCTTTATGCCCAGCCCCACTTATGTTTTGTACTTAACTCTTAAATTTTACCATGATGGATCCTGCGCCCGAAAATAAGGAGGATGTGATTATATCACATTAAAAAGCACATTACGTCTCATTAAACGCACAAACGCCTGGCAAACGACGCAGGGGAAAGTTGAATCACGTTGATTAAGATCTGGAGCTCTGATTTTATTTTTTTCAGTCTTAATTTTTTTTTATTTAACAAATAGCAGTATCTTTTTTCTATGAGAGATAAAATTCATTATTATAGCCAGGTATAGTGGCACACGCTTTTAAACGGAGCACTCAAGAGGTAGAGACAAGCAGATCTCTGTTAAGTTTGAAGCAAGTCTGGTCTACACAACAAGTTCCAGGCCAGCCAGGACTACACAGTGAGACTGTTTTTAAATATATTCATAAAACCTATAAAAGGTCATTACATCTCCGAGGCTCAATGTATCTTGCCTCAACCTCTACACACTTTCTTAGGCGAAGTGGCTCTGAGTTATAAGCAATGATTCAAGTGTTTATTTAGTGGGAGGGAAAATGCAATCAACTGTCACTGTTTAACCTCTTGTTTCTAGACTTTAGATGTTCTGCTGCAAACAAAACCATAAATAAAACAAACAAACAAACAAAAACCATTTAGAACAGGTAGCTGAACTTGTGATGTGCTCCTGCTCTAGGAAAGCTTCAGTAGTTTATTTTCTTTTCTCTACTGTAATCACACAAAAGAACACATTTTTAAAGGTACATGTGTAACTAAACAGAAAATCTATTTCCCTTTGATACAGAAAAATATAGACACAAAACTGAGTTTGTCTTGTAATTTTTTTCCTCAATGGCTTTCTCTCTTTTTTTTTTTTTGTCTTTTGACTTTTTAAATTGTTTTTAAAAATAGAATATATTTAATTTTTTGAAAACATCATCTATGCAATGTATCTTGATCTCATCCGTCCTCAGATTCCCCATCCCACCCACCCCCAGCATGTCACCCACACCCTTCCCTGTTCACATTGTATTGGAATGCTGCCTTATTTTCTTGGCTTGATCTTAAGCAGGTGCCTGTAGCTTTAGGGACTTCAAGTGTGCAATGGCCATGTCACGTCCAGAAGGCATCACGTCATAACACGGTGTCCTCCCCATCCTTCGGCTCTTGCACTCTCTCCATCCCCTTTGGCAATGGTTCCTGAATCTCCAGGGAGGGATTTGGTATGTATATCCTGTTTAGGGCTGAACTCTCAGTACTCACTTAGTCTCCGCACTTTGACTCTTTTGAGTCTCTCCCTTGGCTGCTGCCCACTGCAGAGAGAAGCTTCTCTGGCCAGGGTTGAGGGCAGCACTAATCTATGCATGTAAACATTGTTTAGAAGACAGGTTGACTGAGGGTCCATTTACAACAGTAGTAGGCTCTCCCTGGGACTGGCAGTTTCTTAGGCAGTGAAGATACATCTATATATAGCACCAACAAATGAAGGAGTTTGCCCGAGAGAAATGAAATCTCATCCTACAGGCTAGAAGAGGGTGTTGGGTTCTTTGAAATCAGAGTTATATGTGGCTGTGAGTCTCCCGAGGGAGTGTGGGGAATGTCACTCAGATCCTCTGGAAGAAGAGAAGGTGCTCATGTCTGCTAAACCATCTCCCCAGCCCCCAAACTGTCACTTAAAGTGGGTGCATTTTATTGCATGTATGTAATATGTCAGCCAAGTTGACTTTTTAAATTTTTAAAGGTTTTCCCCTGTAGGGCCAACTACATAATTAAGATGGTTATAGAGCATGAAATGCAGCTGGGGAGCAGGAGGGAGAGTGAAGCAGTCTACACAGGTTCTGTGTCCATGTTGTCCCGGGGGTGGCTGTGTGTGTGTGTGTGTGTGTGTGTGTATGTGTGTGCATGTGTGTGTGAGAGACAGAGAGAGAGAGACAGACAGAGACAGAAGCACACAGAGAGAGAGACAGACAGGGCAGAGAGACAGAAAGAGAGAGGGGGAAAAGGGAGGGGGAGAGAGAGAGACAGAGGGAGAGAGAGAATGCAATTTTCCTTTATTCATGCTTAGTGTACCTCATTTTTTAGCTTGATAGTGTGCTGGATCCTCTCCAAGACATGGAGTCTAGCCCCCCTGTCTTTTACTCCCCACAGAGCGTTTCATGGAGGCTGTGCCACCCCAATCAACCCATCTCCCCACTGACTTTAGGATGTTTTCTGTTTTGCGTCATTATCAACACCTCTCCTCCTCCACCACCTGCCTCTCATAAACCTAAAAAGAAAGAAAGAAAGGTAAAAAGGCTCTGCAATGAGTGGATTAAGAGTTTAAGGAGGCAGGGGCTGAGGTGATGTGCTGATGGGCTGGGGTAGGTACCGGAGTTCTGTTCCACTAAGGTTATTTTAAAAGAGTGATGTAAGTTTTCTGGGTATCAGAATTCTATCCCACTAAGTTTATTTTGAGAGAATGATGTAAGTTTTATTTTAAAATTTCAGTCTTGAAAACATGACATTGGACACGCTAGTATGAATCACATCCTGCTTCAGTGAGCCTTTGACGAGATGTTGCAGAAAACAGCTTTACAACGTGGGGGCCTGTGTGCAACTTGCTGTCACTCAGTGCTGGAGACCGGGGGCATGAGGCCTCCAGAAGCACCTTCTACACAGTGAGAAAAGAAGAAAGACTGACGGTCAGGTCCCAGTGATTCAAAATTCATTTTTCTAGGTAAATTGGGTAGGAACAAGTGTTAGTGCATGGAGCTGGGGCATGGCTTTTTATAGTACAACAGTAGAACTGACTTCCACCAGTGACTATAGCCATCAAATCCTAGGGTATTTACTGGTCCCATTGCCTGGCTCCTGACCAATAGCCAAACCTGCAAAAGCACATTGTTTGGATAACAGAGTCTCTGGGCTGTGTTTCAGCTCAGAATTTAAGAACTCTAAGAAAGCAGTTTGTGCTCAGGTATGCATAAACAGTATCTCTAGGGAGAAACCATCTTTTAAAAATGACTCTAGAGAAAGCAGGCCTCTTACTGAAGAAGGACCCCCTAATGGCCCCCTCAGTGGACAATGGAGTTGGCCGTGGATCTTCTGGGAAGGCGCTCTTCCCAGAACCCTTGGTTTCAGTGTTTGTAGCAGACAGGTGAAAGTTTATATAAGTCCATCTTTTCACTTACAAACACCCTGCAGTGTCCCTGGATGCCTTTCATGGCCCCTTCCCAGGTTACAAACTGTAGCAGCTTCAGGGAAGCCAGGCACAGCAAACTGGAAGGGTGCTATATACCCATGCCAGCCTGGTACAAGGCTTAAGGACTGGCACATATATCTGCCACCTACTCCATGGTCAACCTGGGCAATTTAGTGAGACTCTGTCTCTAAAAATACAAACATTTTTAAATGAGGAAAAGGCTAAGCTTGTATCTCAGTGGCAGGGTGCTTCCCTGACACGTGTGGGGCACGAGTTCACCCTCAACATTGGGGGACAAATGCTCATCTATAGATAGATTGGCCTCTGGATTGCCAGTTTGAGGTCTTAGGAGGGAAGAGTCTATCCTGTGGTCTCATGTCTCAGCATCAGTGACCTCGTCTCCAAAGCTGGTCAAAGTCCTGGGATTTGCCAACAGTCCTTGGGCCTCAGCTGCTCCTCTAGAGAGAGGAGAGGGTTATGAGTTGGAAGGCCACTCCTTAGGACACTGCATCTCCCTAGCTGGGCCTCTTGGTAATGGTTTCTGTTAATGCCAAGGTGAAGTCCCTATGGCAACTCTGTCCCTCAGTCACTCCTAGAAGTGAGGGCTGGGCCACTAGGGTTGTGTGCCAATGAGCACTCTCCCCTCGAGTGCTTAAGAGGTTGCCAAAGGTCCCTTTGTAACGCCCATCCCCCAAGGAAGCCTCTCAGACCAGAGGTGCACTGCATCTACAGATCCAGATCCTGGGGAGGGGGTGGCTGCTAAGATGGTGATGATAAAGTTGTTGCAGACACATAAGGTTTGGCTTTCTGATTTTTGTGTGGGCGCTGTCCTGGTGGAGGAAAATCAGATGTCCTTGAATGGGTGTATTAGAGGGGTCCATTGTCTTGCCACATCCTTGGTGCCTGGGCGGGAAGAGAGGCTAACAGTGGTAAGAGAGGAAGTCTCCGACTCAGTCTGGGCTGGGTTTGAGTCTTCCTGGGGCTAATAACTATGACTGCCACTGAGCCACTGTTACAGGAGCAAGTGCGAGATAGGAAGAACGAGGAGTCCTTGAGCATGAACGGGTGACATATTTACAAACTCAGTGAAAACTGTGAAGAGTGTGGGAGCAGAGGGGTGGCTTCCGTTCTGTATGAGTATGACACAAAAACCATTTCTCAGCTGGCCATTGTAGCACAGGCCTGTACTACAGAGGTGCACTACAGGCTGAGTGCTGGAGGTCATGTAGGCTGAGACAGGAAGATCATGAGTTAGAGGTAGTGAGGTCCTGTTCTCCTCCCCCGTCTCTCTCTGCCTTTGGGACAGTAGCTTATGGGTCTCACTCTGCTCCTTTGAAGCCTCACTTCTAATTACTTTTCATTAGTTCATCTTGCTTAATTAAAAAGCGATGAACTTGGGGACCTTCCTGCTCAGCTGTATTCCTCACAGCTCTGGCAGGGCCTGAGTGCCTCAGAGAAGGACACCCAAGGGTGATGTCAGGGAACTTCAAATTAAGAAGTGGGCAGGAAGGTGATGGGGTGGGAGGAGGGGATGGTGACACTGAGTTCTTGGTTTAAATTGGGGCAGGAATGAAGGAAGGCAGTGACACTCATCTGTGACGTTTGAAAAAACCTTTGTGGGACACAGATGTTCAGGTAGAAGGGTAGCCTATTTATAGAAACACATGTCAAAGGAACAAACAAGCCTGCTTCTTAAACAAAGAGAGACAATTAACCTAAGACCTTCCCTGGCTGCCCATACAGTGGGATAAATGTCTTGGAGGTCACGTGGGCCAGACGATCCCGGGCAGCCCCACATGGAGGCTAGTCTAGTTCTCTATCCCACCCCTTCCTTGTGGGTGATGAGGGTACCTCAGGGCTGTGTGTGGGCATTTTTCTAAGCATTCCATGGAGTGAGCTGGCTACTGGCTTATGCTTAACTTTTCCTGAGCTTGGTCAGCAGTGTGTTTCTCTGCTCCGGCCACCTGATTTAGCACCTTTGTGTCTCCATTGGTCCTTGTAGAGCAGTGTTCTAGGGAGTGTTAGGAAGGCGGGTGGCGGACCGAAGGCCTTCCACCTGTAGATGTGGGTAATCAGGTGCGGCCACTGTGGAGCAGGCGGTCAGCCTGCCTTCCTTTCACAGGGGACTCTGCTTTAATGGGGAAATCTCCTAAGTCCAGACTGTGCACTTAGTGTTTCAAAAGATCTCTTTTCATTCATTCATTCATTCATTCATTCATTCATTCATTCATTCATTCACTTTACCTTCTGATCCAAGCTTCCCTTCTCTCCTCCCAGTCCAACCCTCTCACTCCCACCCCACACCCCAAAAAGAAAAAAAAATACACTTTGCAAAGCTGCTCAGGGTGTTCAGACTGTTCAGAGACTGTTCCCCCTACTGCTGCAAAGATACTCTTATTTGTTTGTTTGTTTGTTTTAAAGATCTCTTGGCCTTGGGAGCAGCTGAGGACTTAGCACCCCATCTCATCTATTCAAAATAAGCAGAAAAAAAAAACAAAAACAGACATAGTAGACTTTCATAAAGCAATAGGTTGTTTTGTAAGAGATGTTCGGGTAGATGTTGGAGACAGGAACAGAAAGAATAAACAAGTCACCAGGCAGGCTCAGGCATTGCTTCTCAAAAGTCTATTGATCTTTTCTTCTTTTGAGACAGGGTCTCACTATATAGCTCAGGTAGGCCTCCGACTCATTATCTTTTTATCTCAGCCTCCTGAGGGCTGGGGTTAAAGGTATGTACCACCACCACGCCCAGCAACAATTTATAACCGGAATGAAGAAAATATCAAAATACAAGACAAAGTGATACATAGAATGGAAGGGTCAGATGAGTGGAGGGCAGAGGGCAGGAGTCAGGCTTCCCACTCTTGGCATGGGAGAGAGTTGCAAACAGAAGAGAAGGCCAGAATGATTCACAGTCACCCTCTGCTAGATTATCAGGGGCCATCAGTGTGCATTTAGGATTGCCTTTATGGAGATACAGATGGAGACGTGCGGGAGTGTTTATGGATTTGTGCACACACTTAAGCTGGTGCACGCACATGGATGTATATCAGTTGACATAGCTTAGGCAACTCCACCCCAGTAACTGTGGTGCCTCCAGCACCCAGACCTTGTTTTCTGTTGTTTGCTAGCAAAAGGAATCAGGCTTCCCTGGAGAAATGACCAATTCTAAAGCGGGAACATCGTCCAACTGTTCTGTTGTAGTAAAATACTTGTAACATAAAACCTGCCACCCATTAGACATGGTTTCACACTGTAGCCTGGGCTTGTTGGGAGCACAGTATGAAGGTCCTTGCAGCCAAAGATCTCCAGAGAAACCAGGATTTTTAAGCACATGGATTGTCTTTCCAATGGGAAAGAAAAAAAAAAAAAAAACCCTGTTCTTCCATTCAGAAAGCTGGGAATTGGAAGAGATCAATAGCCTGGTGATCTGCGTTATCTATTGGGCAGACCATATCAAGGCTCCACAACCAGGACCAGAGGTGGCTAATATCCCAAAGGACCTCTACCCTATCTGCATGACTGAGAGCAGGCCAGACCCTCAGGCCCTTTAGCTAGCACAGATAGCCTACCTTTAGAACCCATCTTCTTGGAAGAAATGGCATTACCCTGAGTCGTGTTCAATGAAATAAGGCTTTCTTGTATTACACCAGGAAACATTTTTTTCCAAATTATATTGGGTTTAAATATACTGAGAATAAATTGCCTGATATCATTGACTGAGGTCAGTGAGATCAATCTGACCTGAGTTTTCATTCTCACCTCTTCAAGGTTTGCTTCTCTGCCTGACACCTGCAGAGACCACTTACAGGCTGGCTTCAGACTTCTGTTTATCCTCCTGCCTCAGCCTCCCAAGTGCTGGTAGTACAATCACCAGGCCTGGCCAAAATTTAGCTTCTTAAAATGTGAAAATTTTAAACACTTATTTATGTTGTGCTGGGAGCAGGCTTGTATCGTGGTACATGTGTGGAGGTCAGAGGATAGTTAATGAAAGTCAGTTCTCTTCTTCCACCATGTAGGCTCTGAAGATCCAACTCAGGTGGTCAGGCTTGGCACCTTTACTCCCTGAGCCATCTCACCAGACCAATCATATAAACCTTGCTAAGTGTGTTAGTCAATGATACTAAATTTTCTTGCAATCACCTGCCACCATCACCGCCTCTCATTTGCACAACTGGAGAACTGAAACCATGTTTGTTAATTAGCATCCTGCCCCCTAACCATAGCTGCCCCTGGTCCCTCTCTCTGTTGGATATCTTAAGGTTCTCTAAGGCACTTACCTTCTCCTGTCTCGTTCATTTCTCCTACCATGATGTCTTCCAGGTTCACATAATTGTAGTATGTATTTGAATCCCCTTCCCTTTGAAAGCCAGGAGCATTTTGTGGGGCCTGAGCATTGAGTGTTCAAAGAACTGTCCGGAACACGAGTAGGGGAAATAACCTGAGCCTTTGTGTAGAAGCTCTGCTCATGCAGACACGCATGAAATAGAATCCCACTGTGGGCTGTGAACAGCTGGTTCCTTCCAGAATGTTCCAAGCAGACAGGACTGGAAAACTGTAGCTTCCCAGTGGAGAAAGCTGACAGAAGCAGCTTCAGGCAGCCCCACAAGCATCTGTCATGGTGAGTGACTGTATGTGCTATTGGCATGGGTTGACAATGCCAATCATCCCTAGGTTTTGGACCCAGACTCTTGGTGAGGGGATTGGAAAAAAAGATCAGACTGATTGCTAATGGCCTTGAACTCCCCACCCCTCTCCTCAGCTCTCAAGTGCTGGGATTGTAGGCTTGTACTGCCATGCCTGGCTGCTATTCTCTTAATTGTGATAAATTCATGTTGCTTGTGCAAGTGGTTCATAACAGGAAAGTGAGCCCAGGGTGTAGGAAATTTTCTGTGCCATCTATGAAAGTCTTAAAATAATTTAAAATAAAAGTTGTTTTAAAGAGAAATATGGCCCGAGGCAGATGGCGAGAAAGCTGCGCTGGCGGGCAGAAGGAAGCAGAGCCAGCTGGAGCCAGGAGTCAGGGCAAACTCTTGAAGCTCAGTTTTCTCGGGTATGATGTGCACGGGAGGAGGTTGGGAGCTGCCCCCCTTGTACCCTGAGCTGATGAGTTCTTGCTTCCCCCCTCAGCTCTGCATCTACTCCTGGGATATGTGCTAGCCCTGAGGTCGACACTCTGAACTTGTGGGACCCCAGGAATGTGGGATTCAGAGAGGCCAGTTCTTCTGGAGACAGTGCCACACCAAGGACGCTTAGAAGGTGACTTTCCCAAGGACACGGTCCCTGTCTTCTAGGTGCCTGGACTCTACATGGAACTGGTGCTAACAGCACATGCTGAGTGCTCCTGAAACGAAGTTCTAGAACCCACAGCCATTGAACAGAACTCTAGTGGAAGAGCAATGTCCTGAATGTTTGCTTGTCTATTTTTTTGAGGCCAGTCTCCTGCCACCCATGCTGGCCTTGGACTCACTATATAGTTAAGTATGATCTTGAACCTCTCATCCTCCTGCCTCCACCTCCTGAGTGTTGGGATAACTGATGTGTTTCCTAAAAGCAAGACTATTTCTTCACAGACTCCAGCATGTGTTCAGAGCGTGAAACTTGACCCTGATTGTGTCCTGTTACTTGACCTGTGGACATCACCGTGTTTGGGCCTGCCCATTAATGCCTTCCTAGCAAAGGAAAATCCTAGTTCTGTGGCTGCCTGTCTCAGGCTCTTCTGATAGGAAGCTGCCCTGAGTCTTTGTATTTTGTCTTTCAAGAAACACATGTTAGATGCTTCATGAAATGTCGAAGACCCTATTGAAAATAAATTTATTTTTATTTTATTTTCTAAAAAATGAGTTTAAGGAAGATCTAGTAAGGGGGCCAGAGGTACAAGCAGTTCACAGTGGTTGGCAGTGACATGAAAAACGTCTTATACGGAGCCTATCTCGGGGAGGGAGGGAGGGTGCTAGATTCTCTCCTAGCTGCTCTAGGTGGCAGGGATGTGCTCCTAGATGAGTGCGAGGCCAAACATGAACTCTGACTGTGAGTCTTAAAGGAGCCAGCTGTGACATCACGCTTGGAGCCAGACAAGCAGGGAAAGCTGAGTAGGGACAGGCAGTTCTCAGAAGCCCCTGGCAGAGTCACTCAAGGTCCTCACAGGGCAGGGCCAAGAGCCAGTGTCATTGCTGTCATCCTCCCTAGGGAGCTCCCTACTGCCAGAGCCTATGCATCTCCCATTAACAGGCTGCGTTGGCTCTGCACTGATGGTCCCCATCGTGAGTGTGTGTGTGTGTGTGTGTGTGTCTGTGTGTCTTTGTGCGTGCATGAGTGTGTGTGTGTGTCTTTGTGTGTGTGTGTCTGTGTGTGCGTGTCTGTGTGTGTGTGTCTGTGTGTGCATGAGTGTGTGTATGTGTCTGTGTATGTGTGTCTGTGTCTGTGTATGTGTGTGTGTGTATTGTGTCTGTGTCTGTGTGTCTTTGTGTGTGTGTGAGTGTGTGTGTGTCTGTGTGTGTCTGTGTGTGTGTCTTTGTGTGTGCGTGAGTGTGTGTGTCTGTGTGTGTCTGTGCATGTGCACGCACATGTGCGTGTGTACATGGCTGGCCCTAGGCCCCAAGAGAGTTGCCTTGCTTTTGGTGAAGGGTCAATAGTCTTGCAGGGTTCAGGACTCCCTGTTGGATATCTGAATGTCTATAACTGGTCCCTCTTGCTGCTTCAAGCTGCAGAGAGGTGGGAGGAATGAGAGCCAAGTTTAGGGTCAGGATTTTAGCCAGAGGTGAGACCACAGGGAGAGCAAAGGGTGACCATTGAGTCATATCACAAAAGGGGTCACTGTGTTGTGACCAAGGATTAAGGGGCACCATGGTATGAGTATTTTAGGGTCTCGTTCTTAGAGGCATAGTTGGGGACCATACTTGGAGGACATAGGAAGGCTAAGGTGATGGATGGAAACCAGGTGAGGGGGTGGAGGTCAGGAAGGGAGGGATAGAGGTCAGAGGAAGGATGGAGGGATGAGGAAAGATGGAATCCAGGGGAATGCTTGTTGTACCCAGTCGGGGAGACTGTAGGACTGGGTTGTAGCTTAGCGGCAGCTCCTTGACCTGAAGCCCAGCTGTCTGAAGGGTGTTTTTATGGCCATGGAGGAACATGGATGGTGTGCTTGGCTCACTTTCTTACTTCTACTATATGATACAGCACATGGAAAGCTGAGGCTGTGGGGAGCACTGCCAAAGACATAGGAAGCTTGGAAGCTGGTGACCTCTAGGAGGCAGAGCCCTCTCCATCCTTGGACTTGAGGTGGCTGGGGTTAAATGAACCTAAGTTGGATGGGGGACATCTACCTGCATCCAGGACGACTTGGCTCTTCTGGGTCATCCATACTCTTTGCCCAAGAAGACCAACCTCCTGACTGTCTCTGGGACTCCAACCCACTTGGCTCCTCCAGCCAGTCTTCCCACACATCTTTTGTGCCCTGGGCAATAGCCTGTGGGCAGAACCAGGGCCCATGGTCCCACTTAGGTGACCTTGACCTACTTTGAAGACTTTTCTGGGCTTCATAGTTCTCATAGAAGAAGTGAAAACCCTACAGCCAGGGGGCTGTGGGACTCACCAAGGCTGTGGGATGCACCTTGCCCCTGATATTCGTTCTTTAACTCTGTCCCCCCCCCCCAGCTGCTATTTTGGTCCTTCCTCCACAATGGTTCGGGGTGAGCCTCTTTTCATGTCAGGATGCCAGGTCCCCGCCACCCCGTAAACAGCTGAAGGATGTGGTAGGAGACAAACTTTCCACTGAGATGACTTTGAACTGGTCTCTTCACACAGGGGCTCCCCTGCTCCTCCCAGTCAAGAAGACCCTATCCCACCTTGCCAGGCCAGGGGCTCAAGGTCAATTCTAGAGGGGTCTCTGATGGTAAGCCACATCCTAGTGTCCCTGTCCTCCTTGAGGACCCTCATGGAGGTCTTCATGAATCTGCAGAAGTGGCAACTTCATGGTAGAGAGTGGGATCTGTCATGTGTACGGTGCAGGTTACCTGTCTGGCAACCAGCCTGCTAGAGAAGGAGCCTCCTGGCCTTGTCTATGCTGGTTCTGGCTAGATAATTTTTCAAACTCCTTCTGGCCTGTCCCCTCATCTCTACTCACCCCCATTCCACCGTTTTCCCTGCCCCATCTACTGGGGCTCTTTCAGACATCTCAAGGATGTAAATGAACTGTTAAGGTTTGCCTAAAGACTCATGGTTCTTGCCTGGAACACAACAGCAGACACAGACGTCCTTTAGCATAGACCTCGCCACTCTCAGGAGGCCACTCCAAGTGTCAGCAAGGGCCTGGACACATCATGCCAAGCAAATAGACCCAAGAGAAAGACCAGTTCCCAACCTCAGTTTCTTCTATTGAACAGTAGGGCTGGTGCCCAGCAGTCAAGCTTCTGCTAGCAAAGGATCAGAGAGGGTGAATGCTGGCCTGAGGCTGCACAGGGATTTATAGAACAGCACAGGGAGTAGAACCCAGGCTGTGGAGCAAAAAGCTTTCCCAGTGGCTCAAGACAGGAGGATGCCCTGCCCACTGCAGCTGCAGCTCCTCCCCTAGGAATCCCCCAGCATTTGTGGGGAGTCTTGACTGGGAAGTACTGCATCACAGGCAACCACATCCTGGGACGGTCGTTGCCCCAGAAAAGACTGTAGCAGGGACAGAGGGGAGAGCAGGACCATAAACCGGCAGCCCAGCTCCCAGAGGAAAGCTGGACTCTATAGGTGGGGTCAGGTGATGTCTGGAACAAGGCTTAAAGTCGACTGTGTATGGACACAATCCCAGCCAGGCAGCATGGCAGCAGCATCTACTTCCATCCTGTCTGGGGAGGCCCTTGGGCAGCCAAGGGATGCAGGCAGCCAGCTCCTGTGGCAGAGCCAGTCTGGTCCACAGACCTGGGAACAGCTGGGTGGCTCCCATCTGCAGTTCATCCTTTGAAAGGGCCTGGGTCTCCTTTCCTTACATTGGTCAAGTGCTAGGCCACAGTGGATGGCAACCCTGACAGTTCTGCCCAAATGGATCAGAGCTGTCGCCACTTTGCCCACCGCTAGCATGGAACCCTGGCACAGTGCATGCAACTGGGCTCCTACCAACAATGTCAAGGGAAGGTGGCTGCTCTCAGGCTACTTCCCTCTTGAGAGTATTTTATGGGGGCCCTGGAGCACTGGGGAGTCATCTCCTAAGGCAGGTGATGGGGTTGGGGGAGATGAAGCACACCCAGGTCCCCAGCCAACCTCAGGATACCATCTCTTATTCACTGGGAAACAACTTTAAGTTGTGTGTGTCCAGATGTCCCTTAGGACTGAACATAGATGGCCAGAGTGCAGATGTACTTGTGCATGGTATCACATTCCTTATTATTACTGGAGCTTCTAGAACATTCCATGATAAGAACATGGGTTCCTCTACCCCTGAGGAAATGTATGTTGGCTCATGTGCGCGCACACACACACACACACACACACACACACACACACACACACACACACACACAAACACATACGGCACCGAGTTTAAGGAATTGTCAAGACACACCTAGTTTCCATTCAGTAATCATTTAATCTCTGGAACTCAGGACAGGCCACTGTAGCCTGGCTGGGACCCTCCAGTTCTCTGATGCTATGGGGAGGACCTGTTTAAGGTCTTGGCTGCAATAACCACACTCACCCAAAGTGTCCCTGTCAACCCAAGGGGATCTGTGGGGACTCAGAGCCTTTGGTGCCCTCTAGCCCTCCAGGACAGATCCCCACATTCTTGTCCCAACTATGCTGCCGATCCAGACTCAGGCAGGGCAGGAATCCTCTATAAAGCCCAAGGAATTAGAATAATGTTCAGTCGTCCAGGGATAGAGAGAGGAGTCCTGTCAGTGCCTGTGGTGGACTCAGAGACCTCTGGTCAGCAGGACTGGCCTCAGTCTGACTCTGGAAGCAAGTATGTATTTGTCATGGTTACTCTTAGCTGACAGTGCCCAGGCAGACACTCTGCTACTGTGATTGAAGGCCCCGGGTTGTACTGAGGCATTGCTGGCTTCCTGAGTGATAATGGCAGTCCCTGGCCCAGGGCGTATATTTCAGCAGTAGGTGAGCTGCTCAGCCCCTCAGCTGCTTCCTGACACTTAGGATCAAAGTACCTAACACGGAGTGAGCTAAGGCCGCAGGGTTACCCAGCATGACCCTCCGCCACTACCAAGAAGTGGCCCAGCCCTGCTTGTTCAACCCAGGACTCAGCTCTCACACCACTGGCCATGCCTTCTGTTCCAAGCTCCTACAGGTTACTCAATGGGTGGAGGATGAGGGGCTGGGAGAATGCCCACCCTTCCACCTCTGCTAGGGGCCTCAACCTCTCAGAAGTTGATGGGTGGTAGAGCAGGAGAGCAGAGGGAGGGGTCACCCAAGGGCCTCAGGGACCCAGGCTAGGCTGCTCCGATGTCATCGTAGTCCTCCTCCTCATCATCAATGGAGTCTGTTTGGGGGTCAGGGAGTCCTATGGGGAACAAGAGAATCAGGTCAGTAGGGGGCACAGTGGCTACCCCTGCCACCATGCCATGAGAGAGAGTGAGAGTGAGCAGGCCTGTGTCCGCCCCCCACCCCAGTTCCTGAGGCACCGTCTGAAACCATTTCATCCTTTTGTTTATGGCTGCCTCCAGCTAGATCTTTGTCTAGTATAGAGCTGGGGTTCCCAGGCTGGTGCATGGTGGATGAGTGCATGCTGGCTGCCTTACCACTGCTGACCCCCCCCCCCCCGCCCCCGTGGCCAACGAGCAGCCTCTGCTTGAATGCTTCCATTGACAGTAAGCTCACTTCCTCTCACAGAAACTTCCAAATATTTCTCCATCCTACCCACATCCTCTGCGGCCAGCCTCCCACCCCAGCTACCTGGACATTCAAACTGTTCCACTGGAGGATGCTGGGATGGTGGCTGGAAGTTCTGGTACCACTCTCCGGATGAGGTGCTGGAGCTGTCATCGGCTGAGGGCCCTGCTGAAGACCCGAACTAATTACTCTCTGCCAGGAGCCAGGCTGTGCATAAATTACCAGAGCCAGAAGCCCTGAAGACAGACGCAGGAGGGCCAAGTCTGAAGCTGGACAGACAAATGAGGAAATGAAGGCCCGGAGAGGGGATGAGACTTTCCAAGGTCACGCAGACAGCCAGCTGCTCAGGGTTTGGCTCTATGCCTCTTCTGGGTAGGTTTAGCACAGGGTTGGGAGCTTGGAAGGACACACAGTTACCTGAAAACACTGCCTGAGAGCCGGCCAGTTCCAAGTTGGGGGGCTGCTCTGTGAGGGGACTCTTCTCGGAATAAAATGCCTGGGAGTTCCATGGAGGTGGCTTGCTGCTGGGATCATTGCAGTAACCCTCCTCAGAGGAGGTGCTGGAATCACTGTTGTTCCTTGTATGGTACTGAGAGCCCAGAGAGGGGACACCCGCCACGCAGGGTCTGGAGTCAGGAGCTGGGATGTGGGAAACATGCAACTCTTCAAGTCCTGGGACAAGGGAAAAAAGTATGGAAGCAAGAGAGTTTTAAATTAGGCCCCCAACAGAACTTACTACCTATGGGAATGTTTACGCCTAAGACACTAATTAAGGAAAGTTGCTGCTAATGCATCTTGAGGTGAACTTAGCTACTGAGTTTGGAGGCAAGGTTAATAACCTGCTTCTCTTCTCCAAGACCTGGCCCCTCTGGACTCACCTTCCTCCAACGGTGGCATCCGAAACCTGTTCTGCTGAGCTTCCTCCTCTGTGACCCGGTGTCTCTGGGAATCTGTAGGAAGCAGGGTGGGGTAGAGGGATATAGGCTCCGTTCTGCACCAGGAGCTTGGAAGAGGGACAACCTGACTTGGACAGGGGCCAACTTTCATCTAGATTTTCCTGTAGAGTCTAAGGTGTCTCAGGTCTGTCATGAACCAGTGTGGAGACAGGTGGTGTCTGGCTAGAAACCTGCTATTCTATACCTCTGCTCCCTGCCCTGTACCACGGATGCTCCGCTTAAGAGTGTTCCCAACTCTGGGCTTGCCTTCCTGTCCTGGTTGCACCACAAATTTGCCCTGGATTGCACTTCTTGGGTTTAAGGAGAAGCCACATGGCCCAGAATATTGTATCCTGTGTAGTTTTAAGGCTCGGGATCAGGCTTAAGTTGAGTCTTAAGAATGTGGGTCAGCTCTTTGAAGCCCGATAGTGATTTTGAGTTCCAATGTCATTGCACTTGGGACACAACATTGCACCTTATACACCTGGGCTCAGATGCCCCACAGTATCTGAGTAGTTACCAAACACCCACCCATAGCCCTGGGGAAGTGGATCCTCCATATCCCAGAGTCCCTACGCCAGCAGGTGGAGTGGAGATCTAGGTCACTGCCTAGCGCCCAATCCTCCCGTGACTAACCCTCAGCTACTGGGGAGGAGTCTCCCTGTTTCACCCCCTTACAGCCAGTAGGTGTGTGTTCTGTGTGGAGAGATGGAAGTGAAGGATGCCCTTGTCCTGCTGCTGTGTGGATATGACAATGACTCATTCTGCATCACGTAAAAACAATATCCTAGGGAGCTCACAGCAGCATCAAAGGAATCTGGGGTTCCCACAACTTTCAGGACTCTGGGATTTGGAGGGTTTCTGACATACATGGTGGAACTTTGATCCTAACTGGATAGAACAGTATGTGTAAGTGGGATTCAAGGACATATAGATCCACAGAGGCACAGGACTCCGGCCTAGTCTGTCCCCGAAATGCTGGGACCCTGATGCAAGTGCCATCTTCCCTGGTCCTGTTCCCAGCAGGCAGTGGGAGAATCAGACAAATTGACTAGGAGGTGTGAGCTGGCATGGCCATGGCAGGAGCTGTGCAGGCCAGAGTGAGGCATGGATTGGTGATGATGGATGTGTAAGGATTTGCCTGAATTGTGTCTCACCTGGACCCTTGGCATTTGCACAGTCTCAAGCATCTAGGCTTGGTGATGGTTCTGAGCACTTACCCAGCCAAAGGCAGCACAGGAGACACTCCTGTGAATAGACAGGTCTCCAGGGTCAAAGGGCACATTGAAAGTTTTACTTTAGGAGCACCACAATACAGAAGAGCACCAAAGAGGTCGTGTGAAAGCCCTGTGAGCACCAGCAGATGCCCTCCTGCAGGTCCCAAACCTCTGAGGCCAGCCCAGCACTCACTGTAGAAGGTGGTCAGGGCCACAGGCGGCTGGGAGCTGAAGTCATAATGCTCATAGTCGGAGTCAGAACTGGAGTCCGAGTCCTCAGGGACCCGGGGCTGGATAAACAGCAAAGGAGCTGGGGAGAGAACAGAGGGTTGGGGGCCAGGGCACAGCCCCAACATGGCAGAAAGCATAAGGGGAAAGACTGAGAGCCCAGTAGCAGGGACAGGAACACAGAATAGCAAGTGACCAATCTTGTTTCAAAAATGCAATGAGATTGAACTCAAACTCCTTGGAGGCAAATTCTAAAGGGTGAGTAACTATGGTGTGTGTGTGTGTGTGTGTGTGTGTGTGTGTGTGTGTGTGTGTGTG
>JADRCC010578117.1:8020-20637 GCA_019843855.1 Hylomyscus alleni
TCACAGGAAACAATTTCCTGAACTGAACACCTATAGTTTACCAATTAAGATAAACAAATAAAAAATGGAACATTATGAAACTGAAAAGCCTCTGTAAGGCAAAGTCTTCATCAATAGGTCAAAATAATAGCTTACTGAATAAGAAAATATTTCTACCAACTCTACATCAAATAGAGGACTAATATCTAAAATTTATAAAGAAACTAGATATCATTTTATATATGCAATCAATAAATACTCAAGTTAAACAATGTGTACATATCTAGACAGATAGTTCTCAATAAAGGAATCTCAAATGGTTGATGAACACTAAGAGAAATGTTCAGAATTCTTAGTCATCAGGAAAATGCAAATCAAAATGACTTTGAGATTCTGTCTTAAACTTGCCAGAATGGCTAAGATCAAAAGCACAAGTGACAGCTTATGCTGTCAGGGAACTGGAGCAAGGGGAACACTCCTCCATTGCTGGTGGAAGTGAAAACTTGCACAGTCACATTGAAATCAATATGGTGATTTCTCAGAAAAATTAGGATTAGGATTTAATCCACATCATGACCCAGCTATACCACTCATGGACATATACCTAAAGGAACTTTTTATCTTACATCAAGGACACTTACTCAACTATGTTCATAACAACTTTATTCATAACAGCCAGAAACTTGAAACAATCTAGATGTTCCTCAACTGCAGAATGGATAAATAAAATGTGATACATTTGTACAATGGATTACTATCCAGTTGCTAAAGACAATGGCTTCATGAAATTTGAAAGAAAATGGATAGAAATGGGGTGGGAGGGGGAAACTATTCTGTATGAGGTAAGCCTGACACAAAAAGAAAAACATGTACTCACATAATAGTGGCTATTATCTGTAAAATGAAGGATAATCATGCTATCATCCATAGGTCCAGAGAGGCTAAATGATTAGGGCTTAATGGTAGATGAAAAGATTTCCCTGGAAAGGAGAAATGGAAAAAATATAGTGCGTGGACTTGGGGCAGATGTTGTTGAGAACAGAAGGAACCAGGTATGGGGTAGAGAGAATACTGTAAGAAACAACTGGAATCAGAGATCATTTCATGGCGAGTCAAAACGTAGTACAATGAAAATTTTATGGAATCTATGAAATTTTATGGAATCTAAGCTTGGCAAAAAATTCATAGCAATAGAAGATGCAGAACCTGAGAAAGCTTCCATAACCAGGAAGGGCAACAAATGGAAATATTAGGACACCAACCTAGCCACAAAACCTTCAACTTACATTTGTTATGACTGAAGAGTATTGTGGGACTGGAGCCTGGCATAATTATTATCAGAAAGACCAGAGAGGCTACATTCAACAACTGATCGCAGCAGATGCAGAATTTTACAGTCAAATATTAGGCAGAGCTGGGAAAGTCATGCAGAGGAGAGGAAGGATTGAGTGAGGCAGAGAATTCAAGGACACCATAAGAACATTGCCTACAGAATCAACTGATAGGTTGAGAACAAGATTCTCATGGAGACTCACAGATTACGGACCCTGTAGTACTCCAACTAAGTCTTCAGTGTATATGTTACGACTAAATACTTTGCATTGTTTTTTACAAACAATTGTGTTTATTTGTATTATTCTTTTTTTACAAAAAGCAAAAAAACTAGAAAAAAACCCTGTTCCCTCCTCCTTCCCCCTGCTCGCCACCCTACCCTCTCCTGCTTACTGGCCCTGACATTCCCCTACCCTAGGGCACAGAACCTTCACAGGGCCAAGGGCCTCTCCTCCCATTGATGACCGACTAGGCCATCCTCAGCATCTATAAATATGCTGCTGGAGCCATGAGTCCCACCATGTGTACTCCTTGGTTGGTGGTTTAGTCCCTGGGAGCTCTGAGGGTACTAGTTAGTTCATATTGTTGTTCATCCTTAGTGGCTGCAAACCCTTCAGCTCCTTCAGTCCTTACTCTAGCTCCTTCATTTGGGGACCCTGTACTCAATCCAATGGATGGCTGTGAGCCTCTACTTCTGTATTAGTCAGGTACTGTCAGAGCCTCTCAGGAGACAGTTATATCGGGTTGGATTGTCCTTTCAGTCTCTGCTCCATAGTTAGTCTCTGCAACTCCTTCCATGGATATTTTTCCCTCTTTTAAGAAGGAATGAAGTGTCCACATTTTGATCTTCCTTATTCTTGAGTTTCTTGTGGTTTGTGGATTGTATATGTGCTTCCTGGCAGTGGGAGCAGGGAGCTGTCCCTGATTCTTTTGCCTGATTGTAGGACCCTTCTCCTACTAGGTTACATCATCTAGCCTTGACGTGATGGTATCTGCCTGGTCTTATTTTAGCTTGTCGTGCTGTTTGGTTGATTTCTCTCTGAGACCTATTCTTTTCTGGAGAGAAGTGTAGAAGGAGTGGATGTGGGGAGAAAGGAGGTAGAATGAGAGACTGAGGAAAGGAGGTGGGAAACTGCAGTTAGCATGTAATGTGTCAAAGAAGAATTTAAAAATAGAAAAGCAAAAGAAGAATTTCTGCAAAACAAACAAAAGCAGAAAAGTAAAAAGTAAAATAAAAAACAAAACATATCTGGACCAGCGACTGTGAACATGAATAAATAATGTAGAGTCCATGGATCTACATTTCTAGTAAGAAAAGCAAGTAAATATACATGTACAAGATAACTTCAAACTCGTTTCTGTATGTCTCTAATTAAAAAACAAATATTAGTACTATGGTAAACAATGTGACAATGTTGTGGATTAAAAAGCAACATTTACCAACTCCACATTTAATAGAGGACTAATGCCTAAATATACATAATGAACTCAAGAAAGTAGATATCAACAACAAAAATAGCAAGTTATACAATTCAAAAATAGGTTACAGAGATACATAATGATATCATGAAATATGCAGGCAAATGGATGGAACTAGAAAACATCTTCCTGAGTGAGGTAACCCAGTCACAAAAGAACACACAATGTATGTGCTCAATGATAAGTGGATTTTAGCTCAAAAGCTCAGAATGCCCATGATAAAACCCTCAAGCCAGATGCAGCTTAAGAAGAAGGAAAACCAAAATGTAGATTCTTCAATCCTACAAAAGAACAGCGAACAGAATAATCACAGGAGCTAGAGGGAGGTGGGGGAGGAAGGAGAGGGAAAATTTGGGAGCAGGAACAGGTATTGGAATGGACAGGAGAGAAGTACAAAGGATCAGGAAATTAAATAGAGCATGTAACAGACGGGGATGAGGAACTGGGGTAGCAACTAGAAAATCCCAGACTCCAGGGAGTCAAGAGGCTCCCAGGAGCCAGTAGGGATGACTTTAGCTGAAATATCCAACAAAAGGGAGATACAACCTCTAGAGACCACCTCCAGTAGTAGGCATGGCCCCCAGTTGAGAGATGGGACCACCGAAGCATCTCAAAATTTTAAACCAAGAAATGTTCCTGTCCAAAGAAAAGATAAGGACAAAAAATGGAAAAGAGATTGAAGGAAAGGTCATCCAGAGACCGCCCCACTTAGGAATCCATCCCATCTGTAGACACCAAACCCCCATACTATTGCTGATGTCAAGAAGTGCTTGCTGACAGATGCCTGATAGGGCTGTTCCCCGAGTGGTTCTGCTAGCACCTGACCAATACAGATGAAGATACTCACAGTCAACCATCGGACTGAGCTCAGGGATTGCAATGGAAGAGCTAGGGAAGGACTGAAAGAGCTGAAGAGGATTTCAGTGCCATAAGAACAATATCAACTAACTGGATCACCCAGAGCTCCCAGGGACTAAACCACCAACCAAAGAGTATACATGGAAGCAGCCAGAACTCCAGATACATAGGTAGCAGAGGATGGCCTTATCTGACATCAGTGAGAGGGGAGGGAGGCTTGATGCTCCAGTGTAGGGGGTTGCTAGAGGGGTGAGGTGGGAGTGGGTGAGTGGGTGGAGGAGCACCCATATAGAGACAAAGGGGATGAGTAAGGGGAGATGGGATAGGGTATTGGTGGAGGAATAATTGGGAAGGGGGTATCATTTGAAAAGTAAACAAATAAAATGATTAATAATAAAAAAAGAATTCTCAATACAGAAAACTCAAATGGAAAGATACACTGAAATGAAAGTTCAACATCCTTAGCCATGGGAGAAATGCAAATCAAAACTACTTTGAGATTCTATTTTAAACCTGTCAGAATATCTAAGTAACAACTCATGCTTCAAAGATGTGGAGCAAGGGGAACACTCCTCCATTGCTTGTGAGAGAGTCACTGTAGAAATCAATGTGGTGGTTCCTCAGAAAGATAGGCATCAGTCTACCTCAAGATCTAGCTATACCACTCTTGAGCATATACCCACTCCATACTACCACAGGTCCATTTGCTCAATCACCTTCATTGTGGCTATATTCATAATAGCTAGAAACTGGAAACAAACTAGATGTCCATCAACAGAAAAATGGATAAGGAAAATGCAGTACAATGCAGTATTACTTAGCTACCAAATAAATAAATAAATAATATCATAAAATTATGGAATTTTCAGGAAAATGGATGGACAAAGAAAAAAAATCATCCTGAGTGAAGTGACCCAACCCAGAAAGATAAATATTGCATATATTTATGTACTCATAAGCTATCAAGTAAATGATAACCAAACTAAAATCAGTAGAGACAGAGATCTAGGTTAGGTAGAGATCTAGAGGGGAAATAGAGTAGATTTTATAGTCATACTAGAGGCAGGTGTTCTGGGAGCAGGGAAGAGGAGTTCAGGTGTATGAGTGAGGTGGAGAGAGAGAGACTGTGTGAAATTGGAGAGTCTTTGAGGGATAATGTGAAATATTGAGAACTGAAAATTTCCTGGAATCTAAGAAGGTCATCCTAATGAAAACTTTTTTTTTATTCACTTTACATTCCTAATCTTGCTCTGATCCCAGTACCCTCTCCCATAGTCCTTCCCCCTCTTCTCTCCCCTTCCCCTTCTCTGAGAGAGTGGAGTCCTCCTGGGTATCCTCCTACCCAGCACATAAAGTTTCTGAGGGGTTAGGCATATCCTCTCCACTGAGGCCAGAAAAGCCTACCAAGTAAGGAGAACGTATTCTAAAGATAGGCAACAGCTTTAGGAATAGGCCCTGTTCCAGAAGTTGAGGAAATTACTAAACTTAACTCTATTATTTCTCATTATCTAAATGAAAGGATAGGAAGCAAACAGGATAAAAGGCATACCAACTTTCAATCACAAGTAAGTTCTAGACTATAGGCTATAAAGAAGAATAAAAAGAAAGGAGTCCTAGTATTAAAAATAGCTGATGTATGAAAATCTGGAATGGAGTTATCTACATGATAGTGACACCAAGGAACTCAGAAGAGAATTGTTAGTTTAGTGGGAGGCAACTAGCACCAGTAAGCTATAGGAAAAGATTGTCAAAGTGGTATCATGTTCTAACATCATCATCTTTATCTGCCAACCTCTCACTAGGTCTTCCTAAGTGATATATATAATATATATATATATAATATATATATATGTGTATATATATATATTATATAATCATATATATATAATCATATATATATAATCATATATATATATATATATGATTGAATGAACTAATTGAAAGGTAAAGTGGATTCTTAATTTATTTGTGAAAACATTCTATATTAAAAAGACTTCTGAGGTTTTCATATTTTAAATAAATATATATGACTAAGGAGATGTGTTGCCTCCCCACCTCTGCCTGAATGCAAGCTAGCAAGCTAAGTTTCGAAACCGAAAGCATGTCTCACCTGGAACTGGTTTTCAGTCCCGCCTCCAGAGACTCTAGAGAAGTTGCTGATTGGGCCTGATTGCTGACGAACTTGTGGGAGGGGTTTTGCCTTACCTGCTTGCCTTTTTTTCCTTTGTAACAACAGTGATTAGATTATTAAAGTGGATCATGGCTGAGTAGATGGACGTCTCCTGGCCAATTTTTACAACTTGTCCTTTGGGATGAGATATTGATAAGGTAATATTTATTAGATATTATAGATATTATTATGGCTAGCCGGGCCCCTGACTCCTGTTTTTGAGGACCCACTTATTTATGTGGCTGCAGCCAGCTACAGATATGGTACCAGAGGTAACAGTACCAGCTGCTAAGGCAGAACACCTGAGTTTAATCCCAAAGACTCATATTTATAACAAACACAAACAACTCCCGTAAGTTATTCGCAGACCTCAAAATGTACAGAACAGCATACATTTGTCTTCAAGCACACATACAATTTCATTAAATAATTACTAGCTAAATAAATAAAATTAAGTAACACCATTGAACAAATTTCTAAATATTTTTCCCATAGACTAGTAAACTTCCCAATTTTCTTTAATTGAACGTTTGTAGTCCATGTCAATTGGTTCCATAGTTGAGATTTTTTTCAGGTAATGTACAGTTTTTCATGAAAAGTCCAGCTATTCATTTTTGATGCTATGGAAATGATGTACATATATACATATATATGTATAATACATAGTATTACATATATTATTATACATATTATTCATATATATTGATTACATATACATTTCTTTGAATAATATATTTTTCAATACCTAGGTAATATGTTAATAAATCCTGGCATAAGTATACAAAACAATTTGAATACTATATAGCAATTTATTAGATTTATTGACAGAATAAGTACTTTATCACTGACAGCTATCGTTGTAAATTTGAGCATATTTTTGGATTTTTGTTACTTTCTTAGCACAATAAAGATATTTTACTTTCTTATCATTATAGCTGAAATCAACCAAAAAGGTATTTCTATTTTATTTAATATTTTTAGTAACAACTTTTAAGTACCTGCTAAATATACAACTGGGACTTAGAAGTGAATGTTTATTTCACAAGAATAAATTAACTCAGCAGCACAAAATACATCTTGAACTATCAAACGATTGCCATTCTATGGTTCACAAGATAGCTTGTGAGTAAATGTTTTCCAATTGAACTGTGACTTTACAATGATAGTCACTATAGGAATCATTCTTTATTTCTATCTGATTTGTATATGATAAAATATTGGAGATCATAAAAGTGAGAGGTAAATAAATTTGATTATTAAATTTCATAAATTGTGTTACTCTTCATTGGATGTGGCCACATTTTTCATTGATTGCTCACACCCTCTCTCAAACATGATTAGAGACATATAATGTCTATTGTTTAGATAAGAACATTTCCCTCTAAAATGTTAACTACCTGCAATAAAATGCAGATTTGAGAGTTTCACAATTCCAAATCAAACTACTGTATTAGCTGTCTCCTCATATGCTGCTTTACTCCCAAAAGATCTTTATGTAGGAAGGTTTATTTAACTAGTCAAATGATGCCTGTGATTCAGTGAGGAGAGGGAAGAAAAATAAAAGACTGACTCTAGCTAATATAATAACTAAACCTACATTAAGCTGGGCAGTCATATCAACTAATCTGATATGATTTAGGTTATGCATTGTTCACTCACTTTGTGAGCTAAGTCATGTCATTAGTGTCTTCTATCCAGTTGTCTTAAATACCCTCAGGAGACAGCTGCGTAATTAGTGATGATAAAATGCTTGTCTTGATTTCACTTGTTTGAGGTAATAAAATCTGGCACCAAATGCATTTGTGTGTCTGCCTTTAATTATTCCCACCTCAGCTCTCCATTTCTCCTCATCTCTGTGTTAGGATCATTAAGGTGTTAAGTGCAAAGCTGCTGCTTGATGGAACAAGGCTCCAGACAGTCTGAGTTGACAAAACCCAGTGCTGTGACTTAATAGCCATAGGACACATTTGATCAGATGGTGGGCAACTGGGTACAGCATCAGATTAAACAAACCAAAAAAGTCAATAAAAGGTATTCAGGGATGGTATCATAATACAAAGCTTCAATGCAGCTATTGGTGTTTCCTCCAAAAATTTAAAACATTCTTTAAACATTTTAGGGAAATGTTGCAATTTATTCCAAACAATAGAAAAGAAACATATTCATGGATCACAGGAATAAAGAATTTTATAGATTGTTATTGGCTTTTTTTAAAAAATCACTTAATTATACATTTAAAATGTATAATTAAGATTTATACATTTCTTTTTTATTGGTTATTTTATTTATTTACACTTCAACCCGGAAACTCCCTTCCCAGTTTCCCCTCTGCAACCCCTCCAACCCATTCCCCGCCCCCATTCCCATAACCTGTTTCATATGAGGGTGATCCCAATTATACTTTTCAACACATAGATTTAATTTGCAGATTTAATCAATAACTAAGCCCTTTTAAATTTATAATAGATAAATATACTCTTTAAACAGTGCATAATATCAAATAGACAGACAATAGATAGATAGATAGATAGATAGATAGATAGATAGATAGATAGACAAATTTAGATTTAAGGAACAAATTATTTTATTAATGTCATTCTCTGGGAAATCATTTAGATGTCTTCATGTTTCAACATGAATATTCTTATTTAACTTGTTATGTTGTAAATTTAAAAATAAATTATATTTATCTGTTTCTTTTTATTTACAATTCAAAAAGCAGTATTCATTCTGCTTCGAAAGTTGTTTGAGAGCTTCTCTTGAGTAAACTTGAAGCCTTCTAAGCTTTTTATTGTCTTAGGGTTGACACCCAGAAGAAAAGGGTCTCATATAGGAGCTCAGAGAATTCTGAGGGAACCAGCTGAACTGTAGATGAGTTGCACAGAGAAGTCTGAGTCTCTCCCAGAGGTTTTGCTTTCATAAGAAAATCCTATAATGTAAAAAGACAAGCCTCTTAAGCTTAGGGAGCTCTGTGGGGTAGAAAATAAGATGAGAATCAAGATCTTATTACGAAAAGACTAAGTCAATTGTAGATAAATCAGTTACTTCAACTGTAGTTTAGCCTTTCCCCATGAACACAGCTTGGAACACAGAGGTAAAGACAATACAACAGGTAGATCTGCAGCCTAGATCTGGAAAAACTACTCCTCAGTATCTGCATTGAAAGTCCATGAAAGGCTCAGTTTCTAAAAAAATATTTCCTTTTTACTTCTGATGTCTCTTCTGAGCTCTAAGTGGGGAAGTATATGTTCATTCCAGGCAGCCCTAGCATGGAAGTAAATATATTTCCCAATGAATGTGATGTCCATTTTCACATCTGGAGTCATATTTCCCTTCATTCAAATCAGGAAATAATGGAGAAGACAAATCGATATGATGCAGTCTCTGGAGCTTTGCACATCAATGTCTCTTCTCTGTTTTTTTTTTTTTCTACAGAAAATTTAATCATTCTTCATCTAACTTAAACCAAGTAAAGGTAGGACCCAAATCAGAAATGAGTACTGAAGAATATAAAATAACAGCTTTCAAGTAAGTAGACATTGCCAGAACTTTATGAACATCTTTATATCTTAAAACTCTGAGACCATCATGGAGTTATCCAGGACAATATGATACTAACAACATTTTAAGAGACTGTCTCGAATGTCTTGCAGCCAGTAGGCTTCACAAGTCCAGCATCCCATAGGTTCATGTGTAAGGTTTGGGAGGCTCAGTCTCAAACTTTTTGACAACTTCCATGGGCTTCTATAATGATTCCAAGAAAACAAAAAAAAGGAAGATGGCTTACTTCCATAGAAGAAAGAAAAACATATTAGAGATCATTAGGCCATTTATTCAATATCACTTATCAGAAGAAACATAATTGTTATGGAGTTTTAAGACTGAAAATAGTGGTAAGTCATTGTTATAATTACAAAGTTCACATCTTCAATCTAACATTTTCTCTAAATATCTAACATTCCCATCTAAATATCTCCACTTAAATTTTTCTTGTATTTTTGAAGCCAACTTACACTCTTTTTCATAAGAGATGGTATTTCTCTTATGAAGATCCCCAACTTGAAAGAATAGTTCCTCTACCATGCAGATACATTGGTCATGGATGTAGACTGTTCTTTAATAGTGGATACTTTAAAGTATCAATTAAGCATTAAATTCTATTATTGTTTAAAACTTCTTTCTCTCAGCTGGGCGATGGTGGTGCACACCTTTAATCCCAGTATTTGGGAGGCAGAGTCAGGAAGATTTCTGAATTCCAGGCCAATCTGGTCTACAGAGTGAGTTCCAGGACTGCCAGAGGTATATAGAGAAACC
Source organism: Hylomyscus alleni (assembly GCA_019843855.1). NCBI lineage: Eukaryota > Metazoa > Chordata > Mammalia > Rodentia > Muridae > Hylomyscus > Hylomyscus alleni. The sequence continues at coordinate 18,153 of JADRCC010578117.1, forward strand.
CTGTCTCAAAAACAACAACAACAACAACAACAACAACAACAACAAACTTCTTTCTCTGGCTCTTTCTCAGACAGTAGGACCACCTTTGTCTTTGATCCCAAATATCACAATGTCTTCCTATTTGGCTTCTACATATGCACCATTTGTACTATACTCCACATTACAACTAGAGTTATTGTTATACATGAACAAAATATGATGCTGCTGTCATGTTTGATATTTTACAGCAGCTTCCTATTGTTCTAAGTTAAAATCTTAAGTTATTAGTTTTGGCTATAGAGTCTTCCATGGTATTATCTTGCTTCTCAACAAACTTTAAAGCATTTCCTCAATATACCACACTCACCCTAAATGAAGGGTAATGAGATCCATATTCAATACTCAGGGAAGAAAACTCCCGAGTGTGTCCTCCAGAAAAGGCAGGGTTTTCTTGCCCAGACATAGCTTCTAGGATGTTATTTCAAGTTTTAAAAAATTATACAGTTTGGGTTTCTGTGGATATCTAGAAATGATATAATGAATACCATAAATAAAATATTTAAAGTACTGGGTGACATTGGTTTTGATTAGAAGGCATTAAGGAGAATTCTTATGGGAACATATTGATCTGAGTAGCAAACTTACAAATGTGAGGGACTGTCTCAAATGCATTAGTTTATACCCAGATGCTAACTGAGGTTACATCTTTCTTTATGTTGGACTAAAAGAAGTTACAACATATTTCTGTTGGGTACTTTTTGTCACTGCTGCAAAAGAGTTAGCAATGCTTATGAATGTTTTGCTTGCATGTATTTATGTGCACCACATGCCATGCATTCTTCATACACTAAGAGGTGAGAGGAGAGCTTTTGATCCCCTTGGAACTGGAATTCTGGAAGCTCATAAGCTATTGTTGTAAGCTGGGAATCATGTCCAGGTTCTCTAAAGGAGCAACATGTACTCAAAACCACCCAGCTATGCCTCCATCCCCTGAATTTTCTTTCTATCTTATCATTTTGACTATAATCTCTCTTTAAAAAGGTAACACTGCCTTTCTTCTTTACTGATGTATATTTCTTTCTACATCTAGAAGATGATAGTTGACCACACAATAATTATGGTAGGCAGTTATGCTTTGGGAGGATACCATCTTTCAATTCACATATCAAGAAACTAAAAGTGGTGTTTCTTCCTTTGTACTTGTTCTGCAATCTACATACAATATTGAAAAAGAAATAACATGAGACCCTGAAACCTCTCTTTAAAATCCATTCTCATTTTTTTTTTCTATTTTGCATTGGGTAATTTTTCTTAATATTGTTACGCATCCTCTCCATAGCAGATGAATAGTACCCATTGTGAAACTTTCAGTAGCAAATGGGCACTATAAGTCTCTAATATATGGTGCTGTTAAATGATTTCCACATTATTGCAGCAACAGTGAGATGTGTTAAGGATAAATGGACTGCCACCCAGCTTCTACAAACAAGACACATACACTTAGACTCTCAGAGATGCTAGTCAAGCAGAGACCTTTCAACTAACTGGCAGGGACCCAAGTCTCAGGAAGAGAAGCTGATGTCCCAGTGGTATTCCCTTTTCTTGTTTTCAATCTTGTCACAGGAGACTAGGAACTACACTGTGTAGTAAGTCACATTGAATGTTTCTTTTTTTAATTTCCACTAAGTTTCTTTATCAACCAGGCTAATGCTGATAACTAAGTAATGTTTGAAACAGACTTGTTTAATTAACTAGAATTGATTGATTTTCACTTTTTCTTCTATACAGCACTATTGTATTATATTCATTAAGAATGCTAGTGACTAAATACTTTTTTTCTAGAATTACCCCAGAATACTTTTCTACTCAATATGTCTAAAAACTTCAGTCAAAACAAATACAAATTTTAATATTAAGGGACAAATTTTAATATACAAGGAAAAACTCTGAAAAATATTATACTACTTTCTGTTTTCTTTTATTGAAAATAGATTTTTGTCACATAATATATTCTATTTATTGTTTCTCCTACCTCTACCTTTTCCAGTTCCTCCCTCTTCCCCTCCCATCCAAAGCTATTACCTTTCTGCTTCTCATTTATAAAACCAACAGGCTTCCAAGGGATTATAATATAATATAATATAATATAATATAATATAATATATAGTAGAATATAATATTATATGATAAAAACTACTAACACATAAAAATTGAACAAAACAAGCAAACAGAAGGAACAGAACCGAAGAGAAGACTAATGAAAAAGAAACTCACTCATTCCCATGTAGAGAAATGCTATAAAAAGAATAAATTGGAAGCCATAGTGTGTACACAACAGGCCTATAGGGTTAAAAAAAGTATAAATAATATATAAATTAAATTAAATTAAAAGAAAACAATTATAAGATTTTTGTCTTGTCTTATTGTATCTTGTTTTGTCCTGTTTAGCTGTCCTCTTTTAGAGGTCTGCTGTTTATAAAGAGGAAATGAAGGAGGAGTGGATCTG
>JADRCC010578118.1:0-23208 GCA_019843855.1 Hylomyscus alleni
AGAGACGCTGGGAATTGTATGAGTCTTTCGATAGCCCAAAGCCCACCCCTTGTTAAATATCTACTTCAATATGGCCACCCATCCTTAGGGCACCAACTGGGCAACGAGTATTTAAATGTATGAGCCATTGGTGGCTGTTCTCATTCAAACCTTCACATTACTGCTGTACTAGTTTTGGGGTTAGAAGTATATGCCACTATGTCCAGACTCTTACATGAATTCTTGGAATCCAGACTCCGAATCTTGTATAGAAAAGTACTTTTCAAATGGAAGCACATCCCAAAGCCTTGATGGTCATTTAAAACATTAGACTTCTCATACCCTATTATAATTGTATGTTTGGATATATATTAAATAAATATGACATATATCTGTGCATATATATACACATATATTCATACACATGCATATATATCTCACTCTTACAAGAAATTGTGCAAGGTTTTATCACGTAGGAATGCTATCAAAACTTAGCAAGAGTAGTTTAATTTTGGAGAGGAATAGAAATAGAAATAAAGATAGTTTCATCAATGGACAATATAGAGTTCAGGAACTGGGCCTGAGAGATCTCTCAGCCTGTAAGAAAATTAAAGTTGCTTGCTTTAAAGCCTGACAACCAAGTTTTACTTGCAGAACCCCAGTTTTGGAAGAGTGGAACAGAATCTTCAGAGTTCCACATATATGCTATGGCACACACTCACATGCACACACACACAAGTTTAAAATAAAAAAGAAGTGAAATAGGACAATTAGTCTAAGGCATATAGGAAAAGAGGAATTTTTTGAGCGGCATGACCTTCCGTTTTGGTGCTGGGACTTCATAGGGTTAATGGTAAGTATTTGACCTCATATGTGAACATGTTAAAGGGAGTACTCTTCAGGCCCTTCTGTATGTCTTTGCTGTATTCGCTGTAGGATTCAGTGTTATCTAATTGTGGACTATAGTACACAAATATGAGAGAAGTGAAAGGTTTAAATTCTATCCTGTGTTTTTGGCAAAGAATGGAATGGAAGCTGGAACTTTGGCTAGTACTGTTGGTACATCAAGTTCATGAATAAGCTTTGGATCCATGAAAGTCTTTATTAAATTATTTCAATATGTACACACATATATACATAATAGTACAATAATACAAATATGTGTGTATATAATATAACACATATTATATATATATATAATATATATATCACTCACATATAACACACACACACACACACACACACACACACACCATACACATACACACACACTTGAAATAACATTTTGTGTGTTGCGCAGTCTGGCCTTCAATCTTGAATTATTTCACTACCTTCCTGCATTACTTTCACATAAACTTTATTATTTCCTACCTAAAATATTTTAAGGCAGCCTTGTTTATCTTTGATATAAGTGTACCTTCAATACTATTTAAGTGTTAAGAAGTATAGGCCACTGTAAACTTATACGGTACGGTTGAAATATGATCTGAAGAGCATTCTTTCTGTTTCATAGATGAAATGATTGGCTTTATATTTTTTTCTGTCTCCTCCCACCAAAATGAACAGCAACTGTGATAATTACCGAATGTCTATGTTTATATACAACTTCCCAAATATAGACATTTGCTACTATCAACATATATGCTGTCTTTATAAATGCACTTGGCAGGTTTAGTAATTATCCTTCAAAGTATTTTCATGAACTTGAATGTGTTTGTTGAAAATTCTATTTAACCAAGTAGAAATATCATCTTGTCATTATCGGCATCTCAGAAGATACATTTGCAACTCTCTGACTTCAAAACAATGGTTTCTTTTGCTGAAAAGACTTTCTTTCCTGTATCTTTAATTCTTGTGGATATTGTGCCCTAACTTCTCCGAGTTATGAGCAAGCCGGATGTTATTTCACTGTGTCAAGTTTTAAACTATTAAGGTTCTAATAGTACTCGACACATCACGTGACCAGAAAGTACTTTGTATCTAAGCTGGGCAATGTGCTTTGCTCTATGGGAAATGACAGGTAACGATGATGCTCAAAAGGCTTGCTCACCACTTCAAGCAATCCCTAGTAAATGTCAAAATGACATTTCACGTGGCTTCTTAATGAGCTAGACGTGTTGATTATTATTGCTGTGTGACTGCCTGTCATATCGAGTATGGGCTCATTTAAGTCATATATACTTTATCCATTTTATTCACTACCCTAACTTGTGGTATCTTTTTCATAGCCACATGTGATGTACCTGAGAGATGAGATGAGAGAGCCTAGTATTTTATTAACTTTGAGTTGACCCAAAATGAGCCTTCTAACTTAATAAAAGCATGCTCTTATTCAAATATTGACCAGCTCTTTTTTTTTTTAACTACTCTGTGTTTACTTTATGCTCAGTGGTGTCTGATTTGCTTATATAGTGGCCAGGTTTCATTTCTCCACTTACTGGAGCCGCCCTCCGAGATCCTCATCATTAATTGATACTTATCGAGCGTTTGTTAGCGTGTGGCTTTGCACTGGTCCCGCTGTTTAAAATATTCTTCCTGCAATGTAAGATCTATCACTTACATTAAACACAGTCCTCCATCAGATACATAAAAGTTTCAAACACTGGATGGCCTGGCCCCTAATTAATCAATACTACACACTGCTTCTGGCTGGTTTGGTCTGGGAGCCTTCTGAGCCCTGACCGGAAAGCCCCGGGAGAAGAGCTGATTGTAAGATGGTTTGAATACTTCTGCCCCCTTAATAGCCATCATGTGAAATTTACAGCCTTGTAGCACACTTTAGGGAAGCTTCTGCAACTTTTGTGCTCACTTTGTTTGCAGTAGTCAAAGCCCTGGGGGCACCAGCATTTAACTGTGATTTGAAATTGCTGAAGTGGGCCGTTCCACTAGGCTGGGTGGCAAACACAGCAAGTCTAATAACAGAAGGTGTCCGTACTGGGGGAAATGGCCAGACAGGCTGTATTTGCAATGTCTTCAGGGAATAGATATTAATGCCTGAAGAAACTGCTTTCCTGTCTTTTTTCCTTCCTTCCTTCCTTCCTTCCTTCCTTCCTTCCTTCCTTCCTTCCTTCCTTCCTTCCTTCCTTCCTTCCTCCCTCCCTCCCTCCCTCCCTCCCTCCCTCCCTTCCTTCCTTCCTTGCATTCCTCTCTTCCTCCCTTCCTCCTTTTCTCCCTCAGCTCCTGCCTGCCCTCCTGTCTGCCTGCCTTCTTTCCTGCCGCCCTTCCTCTTCTCTTTCCCCTTCTCTGCCTCCTCCTCTCTGTCTCTGTGTGTCTCTCTCTGTCTCTCTGTCTCCCACTCACTCTCTCGTTTTTCTCTTTCTCCTTTTCTTTCTGATGGCAGACGAAGCTTCAACTTAACCTGTGCTGACCCTTGGCTCAATGATTTTATTCATGGCTTGTTGAGCCGTTGGTTAAGTTCCTCTCGCTGGTATTAATCGTTTAGATTGCAGGTGTCAAACAGACAATTGGAACCCTTCTGCACAAAAGCTGAGTAAACACTGTGGTGTTGGTGGAGGATGGGGTGGAGAGAGAGACTGAAAACAGAGGATTGAGAAAAATAAAATGCATTCATTCTTGAAATAATTTGTACTTGCACTAATTCTTGACATAATTTGTACTGAGGCTAGGAGTCTCACAGAAGAACTTTTGGATATTATGTGTGTGATTAATTGACACTATGGTTTCATTGGTGACAAAATGATTAATACGGTGTAGGGAAAAATCCTTTTTTATCTGCACCTATCACAGTGAGAAATCTCGTAATGGTTTCCCACTGGGGGTGCGGGTTATATTATGGGTTGGTTAACCTTCTAAGTCAGACTTTTGAAGCCTTCCATAAAAGTATTTTGGGGTCTTTAAAAACTCACTCTCAGTTTTCTTGGTAAAGAGGAGGGCGTTTTCAAAAGAGGAACTTGTTTCTGAAAAGGTGTGCCAGCACCAGGTTTAACTGTACCTAACTACCATGGAGGACTGATGCCTCTAGCCATTAAATTAAGCAGTTTTTCCCTTAACAGTCTATTGTTGACCAAAGACTGAGTTGCTTCAACACAAAACAAGGCATTTGAAAGGGCAGAGAATACAGGTAGATTCTAGAAGGATTTTTGGAGAGCCTCCTTGCATATAATCACAGGGTGGACATTAAAACAACTCTAGGTATTCCTCAGTCCTTCAGGAATCAGGAGAACTCAGAGAGCACTGCGCATCGACACAACTGGGACAAATTAGACAGAGTCTAGGAGATGAGCACTCTGTTTTTAATAAACATTCACGGATAAATTGGAGGCTGGGAAATCAAATGCTGTGTGAAAAAGCAAAAGTATATCATGCTACTAGTGGGAAATCTGCGGTTCAGAGAAATCAACTTCCGATCATAAAGCTGAAAAAAAAATTGAACTTTGGGCACCGTGCAAGTCATTTTCCATGCTGATCCATCCCATTGATGGGGAAATCCTGAGTCACGATCTACAGTCAAAGAAGACATGTTTTGACAGAGCAAACACTTGCTTCTCAGCCTCAGTTACTATAGGCATTAAACTTATTTGTCAACTCAATTAGACTGAAAGCCACCCAGATTAGTGAAGAATGCTCCAGGGTGGGCTTGCCAGATTATTTTCAGAGTTAATTAGGTTAAGAGGACTCTTACATAAACAACAGGTTGAACCATTGGTGGCATCATCAAATGATGGCATTCTTGGGAAGTGGTGAAAAATTGGTGTTCATACCTCCATGAGGGCTATAACTTGGCCTGGCCTCTTTCTGCTATATTCTGTTTCCTAGGCTTAATGGTTTGGTCTGCTCCAAGGAGCCCACTTTCAGGCCATGATGTAGAAAAATCCGTGAATCATAAACTAAATCAATACCCCTTAGTTGTTTCTTAAGTTGCTTCTGTCAAGCATTTGGTCACAGTGACAACATCACCAATATTAATTAGTTGATTGATTATTGGAGTTGCATATTGATGTAACCTGGGAAAGTTAAAGGGCATACAGGGTTTGTCTCCTGAGATTTCCCTGATTGGAGAAAATTCATGGAAGCGGACAGCTTATTAAAAAGACCCCCAGTTGGTCAAAAAGGGAGATAAAGAGGTTCTAGGAAATGCTGTAGCAAGCCAAATGTTCATTGTTTTAGTGGTGAGCTAAGCAAGGCTCTGTCTCAGATTCGTGGACTATGTAAACCTTTGAAGGGACACAGTGTTTTCATTCTCAGACGGATTTATGAGCAAATGGCACGGAATGAGCACAGGAAGCTTGGTCTTCTTTATGACTCTGGTGTCCGTCGAGCTTGGATTTAACAGAGAAGGATGTGCTGGGGATGAAGAGGGGGGGCAGTGTTTGCGCCCAATACCTTGGAGCTGTGAGAAATGTAGAGAAGACGGTGCTAGTGAGAACAGCATTGGAAATTACCAGGACCCTGGTAAGATGCGGAGAGAGAGCCGGTCTTAAAGGACTAAGGATGAGAAAGTCCAGGACACTGGTAAGATGCGGAGGGAGAGCCAGTCTTACCAGGACCCTGGTAAGATGCAGAGAGAGAGCCGGTCTTAAAGGACTAAGGATGAGAAAGTGTTTAGCCAGACGTTATAGTGTATGATTGCAAACCCATTTACAATGATAGAAAAAGTAATAACCATGCACATGATGGGAAAAAATCAGTCACACTAGTGTCTGCAAACCTCTACGATACATTAGCATTTAGTGTATGATAAAGATGAGAAGCTAGTAGAAGGCTCGGTTTATTGCATTGGCACTAATCATTACTAACTAATTTGTATTTTTTGAGACAGGGTTTCTCTGTACAGCCTTGGCTGTCCTGGAACTCACTCTGTAGACCAGGCTGGCCTCGAACGCGAACTCAGAAATCTGCCTGCCTCTGCCTCCCAAGTGCTGAGATTAAAGATATGCGCCACCACCACCAGGCAGCTAATGCACCTTTCATAACCTTGTAACTCCCTTCAAAGTAATTTCCAGATAAAACAAATGCCAAAAATAGAAAAAAAAAGCAGAAAAATCAAATATAGGCAAGTATATATTAGACTAAGAAATACTTTTGTGAAGTAAAATTAAAACCAGATATAGTATGGGAATTTATTAATGACTATAACTGAGTAGTTGGAGTATGATGACATTCATGACAAAGCCCCAAAATGCTTATAATTTGTCCTACAAAATATTATATTAACCTTCAGCTCTGAATGGGTATTACAAATTATTAAGGAAAAGGCAATGAACAAATGACCAATAGATAAAACTAGACAATTCTTAAAGAAAAAAGTACATAGTTCTTAAAAATTATAAGCCATTTTTATAAATTTTAGTTATTATGAAATAATAAAATCCACAAATCCTAAAGAGATTATATGTAGATAGAGTTGTGTTGTTTGACAGTAAGTTAAAAAAGCATATTTTTTTATATAAAGACTTTTTAAAGGTTTCTATGTGTGTATATGTGTGTGTTTGTGAGTTTGTTTTGTGTGTTTGAATGTGTGTGCTTGTATGTGTGTGTATGTGTGTGTTTGTGTGTGTATGTGTGCATTTGTATGTATGTGTGTATGTATGTATGTGTGTTTGTGTGTGTGTGTGTGTGTGTGTGTGTGTGTGTGTATATGTGTGTTTATATAACAAGGGGGACGGAGATGGCTTCAGATCCCCTGGAGCTGTAGTTACAGGTAGCTGTTAGCCTTCCATTATGTGAGCCGGATGGTAAAGGAACTCAGATCCGCAGCCAGAGTTCATCAGCACTGAGCGATTTCTCCATCTTTTAAATGCGTACTTTTTCAAGCCCTTTGACTTAAAAGTTCCACACTTAAAAAATTTTTAAGGAAAGGAGGAAACACTGACATGAGCAAAATGTCAGCTGAAAATCTTTCTTGTTTGTGGTTATAAACACCAGAACACAAGGCATTTCTCATGCCAAAAGTAGCTGAGCAATTAAATGATTAATATATCAAAAATTGATAACAGTTATGAAAATAATTACAATAAAAGTATAAATATCAGAAATGTAATGAGACAAAGTGGACTAGTATTAATATTAAATTTGGGGGATTGCAGTCATCTAAGCTAATTATATTGTGTTCTTTATTTTGTAAATATTTAAAACTTTTCGTAGCAACAGTGTACTTTTAAAATCAATGTAGATGGATATTATGTAATGACTGAATAATTATTTCCTAACATAGTTAAAACTTCAGGGTTAAAAAATGAATATGTTATAAACTGAAGTCTTGAAAAATGTTTTTATCTACACAGAGAAAAGAACATATAAGTGATAAGCTAACATTAAGCATACATTTTTTGGTAACTTCATTATATATATGGTATATATAATAAATATATACAATGTATACATAAATGTATTCTTTTTGTTTGTCCTAATTCTTTAATGGGTAGATATTACATTCTTAATAAGAAAAATGTTATAAAACAATGTTTGGTATTAATTTTTCACACTGACATTTAAAAATTATAAATTATCTTCAAGTGGTTAATTATTTATTTGACATTTATTGAGTGTATACCTTGTGTCAGCTCTTGTGACTGGGACTGCAGATAAAAAAGGGATCGGAAGGAACAGAGCACTTGTGCTCACAGGGGCTGTGTAGGATTAGGCAAGGAAGCAGATAAGCCCCACCCAGGGCAGCTAAGGCTAACATTGCAGAATGCAGAGACCCATTTGGGAAGCCAGGGCAAAAGAGAAGCGGGACATAATGGCACTTTAGATTTCACACAAAGCAAGTGAGAACTTGAGAAATTCAGCAGCCAGAGATCTGGGCTTTGGTCTTGAAAGAGTTGGAAGTTTCGGGTACCATTTTTCTTTTTTAGCTACCTCTTGTGAACTGACGTGTTTTTTCTATAACCATTCCTGCATGGGAGAATGCTATTTCTTTTTGTTTGTTTATTTGTTTCTTTGTTTTTGTTGTTTTTTTTTCTTTTTTTATTTATTTTTACTAGATATTTTCTTTATTTACATGTCATATGATATCTCCTTTCCCAGTTTCCCCTGTGGAAAAAAATGAAAAACACAAAACAAAAACAAAAACAAACAAAACCAAAACACCTGTTCCCTCCTGCCTCCCCCTGCTCACCACCCCACCCTCTCCTGCTTCCTGGCCCTGGCATTCCCCTTCACTGGGGCACAGAACCTTCACAGGGCCAAGGGCCTCTTCTCCCATTGATAACTGACTAGACCATCCTCTGCTATAAATTGAGGTGGAGCCATGAGAATCCTATTTCTTAAACAGTACTATATGATGCCAGAGTATGCCCCACCAAACTTCTAGACCATTCAGCCCTCTGTTCTCCATTGCCTCTGGCTTGGCTTTGGCCTTCATTAAGCCTCACATCCTCAGGATGACTGTAGCAACCCGCTCTCCCTTCTGAATATGTGTGTGTGTGTGTGTGTGTGTGTCTGCATGTATGTGCATATATATATATACATATATATATATGTATATATATATACATACATACATACACACACATATCTATATCTATATTTTTTTTGAGAAAAATGAAAGTCAGTTTTTGTGTAGCCTCCCTGTGTGCAGAAGCTGACCTCAGGCTTATAGTTCTATTGTTGTGTAGAGTCCTCATGGACCACGTGTGCTGTAACAACACCCAACTGCTATGTGAAACAAGTATAAAATGCATAGTAGACTCCAAAAGTTTACTTAAAAGTATATAATCTAAGTAGATTTTCATTGATGACATCTTTAAGATAATATTTTTTGTTGTTGTTTTTTTGTTTGCTTTGTTTTTGCTTTTTGTTTGTAGTTTGGGCTAAACCTTACTACAATTCATCTTTCCTTTTAAAACTCTTAAAGAGGACTAATAGAAACTTTCGCATTACGGATGTGGCTCTCACTGGTGACTTTACATTCCAATTTCCTTGTCAAGGGCTGGATCGAAAGCTTCAAGCTGATAAGCACCAAAGAATTCCAAATGCTCAAACCCCCCCCCCCCCCCCGCTGATACTGTTTATTCCATCCTTCTAAAAGCACTTCACCAGACCATCCCTGGCTTCTCAATCCTCTGAAAAGTATTGGGCAAGGTACACTGTTGGCCTGACCTGGCTAAAGTCTTGGCTTAGTAAATCCTACAAAAAGTGTGGAGGAATGGTAACCACGATCTATGTTACATCCCATCATATTTTCCATGTGATAAGGAACATGTATGTAAACTAGGTGTACTGGCTGGTTTTGTGTGTCAACTTGACACAGGCGGAAGTTATCACAGAAGGGAGCTTCAGTTAGGGAAGTGCCTCCATGAGATCCAGCTGTGGGGCATTTTCTCAATTAGTGATCAAGGAGGTAGGACCCCTTGTGAGTGGTGCCAACCCTGGGCTTGAAGTGTTGGGTTCTATAAGAGAGCAGGCTGAGCAAGCCAGGAGAAGCAAGCCAGCAAGGAACATCTCTCCATGGCCTCTGCGTCAGCTCCTGCTTCCTGATCTGCTTGAGTTCCAGTCCTGACTTCCTCTGGTGATCAATAGCCATGTGGAAGTGTAAGCTGAATAAACCCTTTCCTCCCCAACTTGCTTCTTGGTCATGATGTTTGTGCAGGAATAGAAACCCTGACTAAGACACTAGATAACCCATCTGTTCAAATTTTCTCCACCCTCCTTTATACATGGCAGTAATCACACTCATACACCTCCACACATACACACTCACACACACATATGTTATATGTGTGTGAATGTGTGTGTGTGTCTGCTCATATGCATGACTACCAGCCAAAGCGCCTCCTTTATAATAGATGCTGATATTCATTATGAAAGATCAAGGCTAATGGCAAGTAGAAGTCCCCTACAGCAGCAGCATCTCTTGCTTCTCTCACTGCCTAACCTAGTTCCCAATCTCTCTTCAACCAGCAATCTAATCCTTCCTTTAGCCAGCCTTGGATAGGATGACAGGACCAGAAACAGATAAAACCTGCCACATGTGAAAGATGCAAAAAGAGAGAGAGATGTTGGAGTCTCACTGATTTCTCCCACCTCCAACTGCCGAAATAAGTCTGGGTTTCTTAAGGATTTGGTTTGAAAAGGAAAATTAGGCCCAAGAAGTATATTTCAAGAACAGCCCTTGGTTTCTCAGCACTTCCACACTTATACGCATTTCCTTAGCTAACCAGACTTAGTTCGGAATAGCAAGGATATTCCCCTTACTTTAGGAGAAAACAAGCAAATGACAGTTCCTCTGGAGTAGGTAGCCTAAGGGAACAAAGCTGATAAGATAATTGAGAAGGAAACCAACCCAAACTAATCAAACAGAGCTTGCGTCCTCTGATGACAGTATTTCATAGCAATGTAGGCATTGTTTACAGAGTCACTTCCCACCCTTGCGTGAAGCTCCAAAATGCCTTCCTTACGATTTGAGTTGCCCTTCCCATTCAGAGCTAATGTGGGCACTGGAAGTCTTACCTAAATTTTATGGCCGATTTTAAAGAAGTGCACCACCAGCATACTTTTTTTTTTTTTTTTTTTTTTTTTGGTTTTTTCAAGACAGGGTTTCTCTGTAGCCCTGGCAGTCCTGGAACTCACTCTGTAGACCAGGCTGGCCTCGAACTCAGAAATCTGCCTGCCTCTGCCTCCCAAATGCTAGGATTAAAAGCTGTACCACCACCGCCCTGTTAGCATACTGTTTTTAATAGAGCCTACACTATTCAAATTCAGGATGTTCCTTTGCATACCTGCAGATGAGTACCGCCAAAGCCACCCAGGGACTGGAGGCCTCTTTCAGTATCTAGATGCTCTGAGGATGAGCCGATTTAAGCTTTATTGTTTTATCAGTAACTTCTCTCCTTTGTACACAGAGGAAGCTGAGTCACCTATGCGTTGTCTAGATGTTACTCTGGTCGTCAGAAATCAATGATCAGGGTATATCCGGATCTGGTTGTGAGACAGGCTATGTCACTGTGCTCTGAAGAAAACCCAATGTTTACGTTTTTATCTGTTGATATTTTAATTAACAATTTAAGTGCTATGTTTGCCCTGTGAGTTCAATGGGAAAAACTCTGCAAATAAACAGCAGTTCCCTCTTGGACAATCACTCTGTAAATTAGCTTACTTTGTCAATAAAGTGCACGCCTATCAGGCTCTTCAAAGCAGCAGGGGTAAGGATGTTCATTTACTTAAGCAGTAGGTTCTACCATTAGCGTGTGTGATTGGTGTTAATTAGAACTGTGTGTGCATGTCTCCCCGCCACACAGCCCACGTTCTCAAAGTCCTAGTAACAATCAGGCTATTAATAAATTAAGTACCCATATTTGTTTGTATTCCTCTTTAATCTAATTGAATCTTTTTTGAGTGATACTATTTGATAAGCATTTGAAGACTGGTTTCTTGGTACCAGGATGGTTTCAATCATGCCTGATGACTGTTTTTAAACAGCTTAATGTATGTATGATATTCATTGAACTTTTTTTTTTTTTTTTTTTACAATGGGTGAAGGTGGAAAGCCTGAATCTTTTAGTTATTGGGAGTATTATCATAACCTCTGTTTTCTCTTTGAAATGGCTTTGATAATATTTATGTCTTATTTACCCAAAAAATGGTAGTTGAGAGCATATAAATTCAATTTACGAACATCTGAGAGACTTCAGAAAGTATTACAAGGAATCTAAGAGAGATATCCAATAAGGTTGGATAATTAAAACAATTATGTAGATAGCTGAAATGATGCCAGTGGAGCCCTGGGTTTCAAGAGATCAGCGCCGCAGTATGGGAAGCATTTCCCCATGACCTAATATATCCAGTCTCCCGACATTCCTTTTAGCTCTCAATTTCACTTTGCCTTGGGACACACAACGTAAATGTTTCTCACTTAGCTAGAAACTGGACATCTAGCAAGCCAGTGTAACTAACTCAAAGGCATTTTTAGCACTACCAGCTGAGGTTGAGAACAAAATACCATTTATTTAACAGTTGGAATATTTAATATTAATTCTAAATATTACTTTTTATCAGCAAGCACGTGCTTCCATGGAGGAGTTGAGAAACATCTTAATTCGTCCTGGCATTTTATATTTGTCTGAGCCTTTCAGAAATTTTCTATAACTTAGAAAATTGTTGAGCCTTTTGGAAATTTTTACCTATGGAACTCAACAATGACAGCCCTTTAAAATACTCTTATTGTTGATTTATTATTATTTACTATATTAATCATAATATAATTACAATATTTCTCCTTTCACTTACCACACTCTAAACCCTCTCATATATCCTCCCTGTTTTTTTGTTAAAATCCATACCCCTATTAGTTCATGTATGTATGCATGTATGTATGTATGTATGTATGTATAACCAGCTCAGTCTATATGATGTTATTTTTATGTATGTTTTAAGAGCTGATCATTTGGTAATGTGAAGCTAAGTGCTCTTCCTTGGGGATAATTATTGCTTCCACACTAGGCGTTTCTTAGTTGACTGCATTTCTCTGTATTAGGTTAAGTTTCTCTATAAAAAAATCAACAGTTTCTCCATGAAGTCTTTACTAAGTTTCCGATCTTAATCCCAGCAAGGTGTTTCATGGATACATTAAGACTGGCTGGATCTGAGGTTCTGAATTCTCATACCATTGTGGGTACCTGGAGCTAAGAGTGCCCTCTCTTTTAAATGATTATAAAAGCTGGAAGAATCTTCCAGAGAGCAGTACCAAAGAACAATTACAGCCTGCTATCTGATTTTGTTAAACGTATTTATTGCATGTGGTTTTCGACAATAGAATTTGTCATGTTAATGGCTTTTAGCCTCATTACCTCCTGATTTTTATGTACTCCTGGATTCTGGCTCCTCTACTGATAGTGTCCCTGTACAGTAACCATGTGACTTGCCACAAAGGAGTCTTGTTGTAAATGGCAGAATAATCGCCAGATGGAAATACTTTCAGGAATATGAAAGAGAAACCACAAATGACCAATACATGTAAAAAAAAAATGCTTCTAAACTGTGTTCTGTGGCCAGAAAGATGGAAAGGGTTTTCCAGAAATTAATAACTACCTTTGTATTTGTGAATTACTTATGTTTTTGAATTCCATATTTATTTATTTATTTATTTATTTTAAATCTGTAATAGCAGCATAATTTATATATAGAAAAAAGCTGCCATATTTAAACAAGCTTATTCTTGACACCCTTAAGGAGGTTGAAGCAGTGTTTGTAGACTATTGGACCAAAGCAGTCGCATGTCCCCTATCTTACAAGATCCATTCCTTTATTTTAAAGAAGTATCTTAAAGGAAGGAAATAAAGTGTCTTTACTACAAAGGGGAAAATTTTAAGCATAAATGAACACTTTTATTTAAGAGAGAAATCATTCAGTGAGTTAAATTCCTAATGAAATTATCTTGAAGTCTGAGGAGACAAGTAGATTATTTTTTGTCAATGCCGAGTGAACAGAGTTGATAGAATATTTCTGTATTCTTTCAGCAACAAAGCCAAGTCAAGGGGAAGCTTTTAAAAGAGCACGTGCTATCATTCTACATATGGATACAATGCCATATGAGTGGTTTTTCAACAGCCAAACAAAGTCTTTGAATCTGCATTGGACCCTGTAAAGGCAACAATCAGTGTCTCCATCAGCATGGATCATATTTCCTTCCATCATTGATCTGTCTATTTTGTTCAAAAACACAGGACATGATAGGAAGCTCTTATGACTTAGATTTCCAAGAGCAAATATTTCTTTCATTTAAAAATGTGCTCCAGGAATTAAGAAATATTTATTTATGTTTGTATCTAAAATAGAAAACAAAATTTTAATGGTTGTGAATGTTCAGCATCTTACACTGAAACAGGATTCAAAGTCCATGAATTTGCTGCATATATTGGATATTCTTTTACGCTTATGAAGAAATAGCAACTAAAAATTAGGATATATTTACTTTAAAAATAATTTTAAGCTGTAATTTTTTTCTATTAAAGGTGAGGTTTTTATTTAAGGATTTGTTGAAAGATGGGGGAGGGCAAAACACAGGAGGATGATGGGGTGTTGAGGGTCAGGGACATAGACAGGAAGGAAGTCAGTAAAAGAGAGAGGAAGAGAGAGAGAGAGGAGGGGGAGAGAAGAGAACCCCATTACTTATGCCTATGGAGAATAGGTGAACTTCTGTATAATATCAGAGATTTGTGGAGTTTTCCTGGCCGGAGACATGGGAAAGATAAACCATTGATTTGGTTTTAAAGGATTTTGTAAGCAAATGTATACAAAGTGTTTATAAAGGCCCTTAGAGGATGTTGGGAAAAATAATGCAAAGATACTGCTGCCTTTATAAATGCAGCCATTAATAGTAGCCAAGACTAACAGCCTTCTTATGCATCCAGCAGTTTTAAGTTCTATTTTTATGTGGTAATAGAACATGCAAGTCCAGTCCCAATGGCACCAGGTGGGTCTCAGACTTGGGTACATTTGGAAACATTGACGTATGGTGATTCCTATGGTAGAAGAGGCTGTCTCTTGAGACTTTGGAAATAAAAGGCTTCTGACTTTGTTTTTGTAACTTGGGTTCCACTTAAATATTACGTGTCTTATTTAAGACACACACACACACACAGACACACACAGATATGCACACACACACACACACACATACACACAAATTCAGTAAATTTACTAAAAATAAAGATGAGATACTCCCATTATTGGCCCCAGCCTGTACTCTCGACTCCTAACACATGCCTCAGTAAAGCGGTGTTCATCTTCTTAAGTGTTTTGAAATAAAAGGTAACCATGCTCACATGCCCCAGAGACCTGTGGAGTGTATCGCAGTGGACACTAGAAATGGGCACAACCTGTGTGTCTAATCAAAGTTTGAAAAGGAATGTACTTAAATAGAAAGGAAGCCATGTGGAGTGATTGTCTGGGTACATGCTATCACACAGCATTGGTATAATAGGTTACTGAGTGATGATATATTAGTTCCTAATAGCACCACATAAGCCATTTCCCATTCTTGTCCTGCTGCTGGAGTACTCAAGGGAGAAGGGGATGTCCATGAACTGATGTTGTTTGTCCACAGTTGTACATGGATGCTGAAGAATGTTTATAATGCTAGCAGTCCTGATTCTTCTCAAATTTATATGCCTTGCCCCAATCTGTATAAGTAAATTGTGTGTGTGAGGGATACATTGTACCATAACTACTAGAGTGGCAGTGAATTCTAGAATCATGCCATCTTGTTGTATGATTAGTTTAGAATGTCGAATTGAATTTCAGAAAGACAAGCTAAGGGTCAAAAGATTAATCAGTGGGTTAAGGTTCATGCTACAACACCTAATGACCAGAGTTCAGTCCCCAGCACACACCCTGTGAGGGAGAGGAACCAACAGTGTAATTTTGTTTGTTCAAGTTATTCTCTGATTATCACACCCATTCTGTGCCATACATACCTCCAAAGACAATGAATATATGCTAAAGATCCGATTTTAAACACATGCAAAATTTTAGTGTATCCAGCTCATTTGAATAGCTTTGGTTAATATAGTGTCTTAAAATAATTTATAATTTATAATCTTCTTGTGTTCTGAATTGTATTGATTGTTGGATAAGGTACAGTTATTTTGAAGAAGACATGATTTCTATTTTTACATATATTTACTTTAACTTACATTTTAAAGTAAATGTCAAATACAGTTTTATAAATGTTGAATTGAATCATTTTCTTCATCTCTCCTCCACTACCACTCCAGAGGTTGTAGTCAGCACAATAATATAAACATCTATGCAAGCAGGTTATTTTTGGCTTTTCTGTATGAGTAAAATTATACAATATTTGTTCACCTCCACGTGGCTTATTTCATTTAACACCATTATTTTCAGTTTCATCTATGCTTTCACAAATAACCAGACACTTTCATTTTTATGGCCAAGTAGTATCCCATCAAAATATGTATAAAATTACATATTATTATTATTATCATCATTATTATACTCCATAAGCTGGTAGACACTTAAGACCATCTGCATTTTCTGGCATTTGAGTGTAGCACTGTGATAAACACAGAATGCAAGTTTCCCTTCAAAGTACTGATATGATTTCTTTGCATGTATACTCAACAGTGAGATTGCTTTGACACATCAAGGCTATTCTTCACCTTTTCTGAGTTAACTCCATATTCCACAGTCACATGAGCTTTCACTCCATGCAGCAGAGTAAAGTGTTTCCCCTTTAATGATATCCTATCATCCTATTATGTTTTTAATTTATCAATACCTGGTTAGATATATAGCTTTCAAACATGCCATTCAATATCTTGTCTCTTGCACATTAGTGATAGTTTCCTGCCCTTCCAAAACTGTGTAGTCTTATATAATACATTTTGTCTGTATTTTTCATCTGATTTCTCTGTGTTTGTGCTCTTATATAAGAAACATAACAACAGCAGCAATACTAACAAAAAAGCCAAACTAGCAATGCCAGTCTTCTGAAGAATTTCCTTAATTTTTTTCTTGTAGCTCCATATTTTCATGTTTGTATTTAAGTATTTGATGCACTATGAATCTCCTTTTGTAATTGGAGAGAGATTGGTTCTTTTTTTAATACATCTCATTTATTAGGTTCATAGAAAACACTTAACTGTACAAAACTTACAGGGGAAAATGGCCATATTTGAAAGCAGCTAAAAGGATCAAAGTAGAACACAGAATCGTAACGAGCAGCGTCACAGAACACATTATAGAGGTATGTATAGTCAGTCCCACTGGAACCTGTACTGTCAAATTCTTTTTTTTATTAACAAAAGCAATTTCTCTACTTATTAAGCAGGAACCAAAAATCAAAACTAAGCATATAATAAGGAATGGTCCGGCTAAAGTGGAAAACAAAGTAGTCATCTACAGTGATTTACTAAACCAACTTTCGAACCAGTTTTGTTGTGCTCCTGTGTCCCTCTGTCTTTGATCTAGTCTCTCTCATGGAACATTCTTCTATATTTAAATCAATGGCAACTCTTAATTCTCTATAAGCCTTATGCTGCAATGTCACAGCGGATGTTCCTGTAGCTGCCTCTGCAGTCTCTAAGTCCAATCCCAACATTATTCTAAGGGGAACTCCTAACTCTTTTATTGCCAGGTACTACCTTACTAGCTCTCAAGCTTCCTAACTTCTCTTCTTTCCTGTCTTATCTCTCTTACGTGAGAGATTGGTTCTTATTTTACTGTTTTATATGTATATATCCAACTTTTCCAACACGAGATAATGGAAATAATTATCTTCTTCAAGTATATATTTTCAGTACAGTTGTCAAATGTCAGTTGACTGTACATGTAAGCATGCACTCCTTAGCCTTCTTTGCTTTCATTGAGGTATAGATCAAAAGAGAACATTTAAATACACAGCACAAGTTGTATTCTATTAAAAAATAGAAATGTAAGGAGGTAAAATGTTATATAGATTTGAAGAAGATACAACTAAACATTTTGTCTACAGATACAGAAGTAACTTTTTGTGAATATTGATAAAAGGCATAACTACTCTATTTAATATAAACATAAAAAACATACAATACATTGTTATAATATATACAATTTTAGAACATACAGTTAGGTATCAAGTTGTTTTCCATTTCCTTTATAATCTTTCAGCCATGAAGTGTTTTATAGCAAATATAATAGATATCATATATGCCAGCTTTAGGGATCAGTTCCATATGGCTCTGAGGCTGGTGAGACAGCTATCTGTTTTATAAAGTTTTATTGCAACAAAGCTATGGCACAATGAAAGAATTGCCAATGGCTACATTTGAGTTTTAATAGCAGAGTTGAGTCATTGCTACCAGAGACCAATTGTCTGACAAAACCTGAAGTACAAGTAATTAAGTTTTTCATAAAGAATATCATTTAAGTGTCTAGAAAGTATTTTAAAATATAATTAAAATTGCTAAATAAGCACTAATAATTTATATTTTAAAGGAAAATTTACTCCTTTAGAGTTACTATGGATAGAACATCTGTGCTATGAAAATTTTGATCACGAAAATATAATTAGTAAATCTGCTAATGATTACATGAGGATACAATAATATGAATATTTAAAAACTGTCATATCTTGTTGTTTACTTAAATGTATTTATGGTAAATAACATCACTGTGTTTTGTTCTTTGATCAAATTTGTCAATATATTTTAACTTTGTGCAAAAATTATAGTGATCTAAACCTTCATTAATTTCCAAACATTGCTAATATGCCAATGTGACCCATAAGAAATGCATCAGCACTGTAAATGTCTTATGTCTTTTTTATTCGGACACTTTACCCCAAAACCATAGTCATATACCTGCTTTCCCATTGAGAACATAGGTTCTCAAAGTAGATCACAGCCTATTTAAGAGGTTGTAAGTGTGATTTCTCTGTACCATCAACGTCTAGACAGATGGCATGTAACCCTTACTGGGATTTTAAAACAGAGCCCGTAAGTATTATGTCCATTACTGGACTTGTCTTCACTCTCCAAAGCTCACCACTGCTGCCATTTTTGGAGACACCCTTGCGAATCATATGTATGCACAGGAGGTTACCTTTATTCTTCTAATTTCCCATCAATATAATTCTAAAAAGAATTCTAGTGACTGTATCAACTCCATCCCTAATAATGAGAGGGGAAGAACTAATATGTTGGAGGAAGCTACAGATATTACCAATACTGGATTTAAATGGTTTTCTAATATACCTTCAAGGAGTAAACGAAAACCTCTCTCTTCTGACCTTCCACAATCTAGTGGGTATGCATTTTTAAAATAAATGTTTTGTATCTTAGCTTTTTGTTTGTTTGTTTGTTTCATAATTTTACATAATTTTAAGGAATGTTGATGTTTCCTTTAGACTAATAATCTCTGAATATGCATTAGTCGAGATGTTAAATTGAGAACATCATTACTGAAGGTTTTGAAAGGCATAGGAATGCCCCCAAAGGAGAAGCTGTAGTCAGAGGTCTATTGCCTAGAGGAATGACAGAGAACACTTTGACCGGGTCCACCTACAGTAATCGATTCCCAGTGTGGGGAAAAAAAGGGAAGAATGATATGGCATCTGATAAAAATCTTTTAGTATTTGTTGTGAGTCTAGCCATTAAAGACTGAGCCATCTCTCCAGTCCACCTGATGAAAATCTTTGTGGTCTTGAGAATAAGGTGTGGGGTAGAGACCAGTCCTTCATTTTCCCCCCTAAACTAAAAAAGCGTCACTTCCGTTATCAGAGATTCTTTTTAGTGACTACCAGGAGAGATTTATTAGCATATTGAATTTGGAACAGGATGAAATTGGACATAGTGTGTGGGACAGCCAACATCTGGATTACATATTTCATATGCCTTCATTTGTGCTGAAATCTACAAATTTTAGACCATAAGAGAACAAATCTTATTCTTCCCAGAATAGCTTGTTCTAGAAAGGTACTTTGGATGCAAGTTCATTTACCACTAATTATTTGCAAATCTTGGATACACCAGCATCTATATTCTAAAAGTAGTGAAGCTGACTGTCCATGCGTGTTGAAATCACATTGAAGAACCCTGCAGTTGTAGGTGGTACACTACTCAAGGACTTTCTCTCGAGTCACAGATGTCAGCCATTTTCTAGTTTCGTGTGGTGCTGAGGTTAGAAACGCCATTGTGATAGGCAGGGGTCCCTGAGCATCTAATTCGCAGGAAGTGACTTACATACTGAAAACATGCTCACTTGCTTTACAATTCCTATTCCTCTCCAGTATACTAATAAGTACCACTTTGGAAGAATCACACACAATTCACTTTAGCCTTCACAATGAATTGAAACAGAGGCATTATGGACTCCTTGGAAGGATTCCTCATTTTTGTGTTTGATGCTCTCAAAGTCTAAATGGCACCTCTTGAAAAGATTCATACCTTTTTCCTTCAAAATGGCCAATTTTAGACTTTTAAAGAAAATATGGAAAAATTAATGCCTCTGAAAGAAATCTTGAAATGCAAGATAGGTTTATAGAAAACATATTGTGCTACACAGTCTTATTTCTTTTTTTACTAACCTTTTTTTCTACATGTTGGATTGCCAACGATACACTTCACTGATGGAAATGTAAACATCCAAGGTAACAACAGATACACTTAAATGATCATACAGGAATGATTTTCTATTTAAAAAATGGGGTTCACTACATTTACATGCATAGAATTTTCTATTACATGTTAATTTTTTATAAACCATAATTCAGAATAGAGGTTTCAATGAGCATAAAGGGAATATAATGTATCAGATCACGTTAAATGTGTGAGAGATGATACTGGTAATAATAGCAGAAATGTATGCTGTTTTCCCTTCCAAATAGCTCAAAATGTTTTATAGATGAAGAGATTTATTCTTTACCCTTTTCCTGAGAATACTGACCCTTCAGGAAACCATATTAAAATAGCTGTATTACCCCCTTGGTGCCAACCTGTGTTGGAAAAAAATTTTTTCTTTAGGGTCTGAGATGAAGTGAAACATGTGTAGTCATTATGAACATCTAGCTGTAAGGTCTCTGGAGACCTGTTTCAGGGCCTGTGAGGGATTGAAGTACAAACACTGCAAATACGAAAATCGCAGACATTTCTTTGTTCTTGGCGAATTCTCAAGGTTCCTTTCTCAACACCCCAAGATTGTGTCTTCACTATGGATTTGCCTGGAGTAATAATTACGGAGGATCACAAAGGATATAGATTAACCATTTTCTGAAATTTTTTCGATGCTAGATGAGATCCTGAAGAAGAGAAATATACAGTCAAAGAGTCATAGTATAATAGAGTATAGCACACCATGACACAACCAGTCAAGTACTGGAATGAGATGGCAAACTTACCAAAGGCAACATCCATCATGACTTTTATATTCAAACAAAGATAAAAATCCATAGTCTTCCTCTCTCTTGACAAATGGGGAGGGTCTTGATTGGAAAAGACTGATCGTCTTAGCTCCTTTTCCATTTTGAATAAACCACTGACCAGGTGTGCATAGAGTCCAGTCCATCCTGTGGAGCAGGCATGAAGGACTGTGAGCCTGAAATTCACCTTTCCAGATTGTTCCCTGCTTGAAAAATGCTTGTAGACACACCAGGCCAAACGGGATGGATGGTCTTTTTGTCCCTGGGGGAAACGTTACTAATTACATTACTTTATTTGCTGTTGGAACTTTCAACTCAGGAAGAGGAAGAGAAGAACTAGCCTTTGATAAAGAAGCAATTTGTACAAATTTAATTCCAGGATTTTCTCTAGAACATTCCTAACATCTATTTTTCTTGCTCTAAATGAACTGCTTCAAGATTGGCATTCTCTTCCTATTAATTTATAGACAATCCTTAATATTTAAGTATCTATCAGAGTAAGGAACTACTAATATCAGAAGAAAACTTATATGTTACTGTTGACTACAGTTTGGCACTTAAGGCTCAAAAAGATTAAATGATACATTCCTGTGACATTTTTTTTCTTGCATTAACAACAGCTCACCCTGCATTTCATTTCTTCTTCCGGATAACATCTTTCTTTCTTTATATTTTTTTTTTTAAATCTTTCTAATGACCAAAAGGTAGGAAAATATAGTTAAGTCTATTGCATGTGTAGAAGCTCTATAACATGGTAGGAGCCTAAATCTTTCAACATGAGGCCACAGAGAAGACATAGAGAGACATCATCCACGGATAAATTTCTTTGTTTTAGGATTTCATTATTTTATTTGTAAGTTCTGAAGAGGGGCTTAGATGGTGTTGTGTCTTTCAATGCAATATCTTCATCTTTTATTCTGGAAAATGGGTAGCAGGCATACTGTTTCCTTTACATTCTCTTGGGCATATAGGTGGTAGCTTAATCTGTGCCTGACAAGCAACATCTACAGATGCCTAAAGATGAATGTCCTGAGCAGGTCTTACTAGAAGTTTACTATACAACTCCAAAAGTAAGGAAGAGAAACCACATGCAGGCTGTTGCCCATTTTGTGACTATCAAGCCAACTGGTGGCAAGCAGATTCAACAGAGTTTGAGACAGTGATTCTCAAAGACCGTACTCTAAATTTTCCATGCTGATATTACTGTTTTTTAACTGTTAAAAATCAACGTTGCATATATATGTATATGTTTGTATATGTACATAGGTAAATGTACAATATAACTTGTTCTTCTCCACATACATATAGCATCTGTTTATATATATACATGTATATGTATATATATAATATCTCTCTATATGTGATATAAAATATAATATAAACATATATGTGCATACACATATATAATATATGGAGATTCACAAATTATATTGTTTTTATATTATCTTAGATAATCATAGTTGTTCATTGCATTCTAAAGAGGACCAAGGGAACTCAAGTCATATTAACAGATGTCCTCACATGGATGAAATGTTGATTACAGTACAGATGTCCTAGTTTCACTCTTAATTTATAAATATTTAGTAAAATAAATAAAACTTAAAATATATTTAAAGTAAACAACTCCAGTTGTGAACCAAACTACAGAGATCAATATTCCAAAACTGATTTATCCTTTTCTCTTAAAATAACAGGCACAGGTACATCTATATACACATTGTGAGATTATTGGGACTATCTGATAATAAAGTTATAGGTGCACATCCTTTCTTGTACAGGAATACAAAGAGGTGGGCAAGATGGCACCTCTGTCTTCCCAGAAGGAACAGTGAATAGAAAAGTCAAGAAAGGATAAAGCTGCACTCTGGCATCCAACTGGATGCCCTGGTAGTTCTTACAAGCATTCATTTCTCATGGAGGGGGATGTGTATTTGTAGGCTTCTGGATCTTTCCTGTGGCTCTACAAGCAATCTCTTGAACACTGCACAGCTGTTTTTCCTACTCGGTGGTATTCTTGTTTTTTAAGTGGCTTCTGAGAGCAGATGTCCCCATGTGTCTTTTAAACTCCTTTTCAGTTGTTGCCTTTTCAGCAGAAGAAAATATTAAGGGTTGAGGCAGAAAGGAGGGAACCAAAACACTTCTGCTGTAGAGAAGCAGATGGAAAATCCAGAGCAGTAAATGTTTAACATTTTTTATTATTGAGAATCTATGAAAGGATTTCCATTCAGTTCATTGAATTTAATAAATATTTAGCAAAAACTTACTCATAAGATTTAGGCTCAGTTCTGGGGTCCAAAGACAAAGATATGACAAAACAAAGAACACATGCACAAAAAATATGTGTGCATGGTTTATCTCAGAATGGAGGAAAAAATGGAGTACAAAAATTTAAAATCTACATGAAAAAATAT
>JADRCC010578119.1:0-20010 GCA_019843855.1 Hylomyscus alleni
ATGCCATTCAGTGGGAGGACTCTGGAGGAAGGTGGGCCTCCTCAGAAGATGCTGGGTCTCTTGCAACTCTGCTGTGCCTATGGCAGGGGTGGGACAACCAAAGACACTCAAATGTAAAGGAAATGCATACTGTTGGTCTCTTTTCCGGGCTGCTGTGATGTTAATAATGCCAGGTAATAATAACCAGAACATTTAGGTTTAAAATGTGCTACTTAAAACGGATAAGGTATACCAGCCCCAAAGATAACCCAGCTGCACCACCCGGGGAATGGGGCTCCAGGGATGCTCAAAGCTGCAGGTGTTAGGACACAGAAAGCACTCGGCTTCCCAGGATGCTGAGGTGACAGGACAATTACAGGCTAAACTATGACCACTTATCTTAATTAAGCTGGGTTCAGAACTTAAGAAACCCTGGCCTGCTCATCCTGAAGCACATCTAAAGATGCCAACTCAGCTGCCATCTGTTCTGCCCAAGTTTTACAGTTTGCCTGTTCCCAATAAAAACAGCTGTGGATCGATCCCCTTTTAGCTATGCGGTGAAGCCTGATGAAGCCTACCGTTTTTTCCACAATGTCTCCAGATCTTGGGAAAGTAAACATGAGATTCATTATATTAAAAGTATGAGAGAACTGCCTGAGATGCCAGATGAGTGTTTTAGTGTATGCATGGGTGGACCGTGGATGAATGTATGCTGGACTTCGGTGGATGGGTGGGTGGATGAATAGGTGGGTGGGTGGAATGGATAGATGAAAGTATAAAGAAAATTATTCTCCTTGATGCCTTTTCTTAGTGCAAATCCTCCCTTCACCCTGTGTGGAGCCTACGGTCAATCCTCTTGGGAACAGGACCAGAACAGCCAGGCATAAACACTCAGCCAGGCAACGACTCTGCTACTGACCCATTTCTTACCCAGACAAGAAAAGGATACACGTGCCTCGCTGAGTGGCTTTCAAACAATCACATTCTCCAGGAAAACTTGTGGGAAAGCCTAAAGCCACTAAACACATGGCTCAGATGCCAGGGAAGGGGCCCTACAAGGTTCCTATTTGTAAGGCAGGGGTCCTGTAGCATGCTGTGTCTTTAGAAAAAGATCCTAGAGCTCTTGGGGGGAAGCTGGTAGGTTGGGGTACACCCAGAGGTCATCTGAGCTCTGCTGACTCAGCCCCTTTTGGTCATGGGGCATGAGATGTCGATCTTTGCCATACTACCATTTTGTCCTCACTCTCGCTATTCTCGGCTTTCAAATGAGGCCGCAAGCGCTGTCCAGTAGTGATGAGGCCTGAAGAATGTGCTACAGCATCTTCACTCTGAATGAACATGACAACATTCTCAGTATCTTATGAACTTATAAATTGGCCAGGAAGAGTATTCGAGCTTCTGCCTTCTCTGGAAATGAGCGGCTGGTTCTCTGTGAGGGGCTCCTGTCCACCATGAAGGTGGATGGCAGCAGATCACATACACCCTCTCCTCAACCCTCAATGGCAGAGCTTCAAAGCCATGCAAATCCACCTGCCCATAACAGACTTTCTATTCAGAAATGGAAGGTTTTCTTTTTTTGATTAAGCCTTTGAGAAAGCCCTAAGAAGATGGTAAGGTGTGAGAACTACACATTTCTTCCAACTGGTGAAGTTAGAAGGCACTGTCCCCAGACTTTACCCTGCTAGACATTAGGGGGTTGGCGGGGGGGGGGGGGGAAGGGCAGACAACTCAAGGGGCAGCTTCTTTTCTTAAATCTAATAATCATAGGTTAGGCATGGAAAAGAAGCTAAACCACTGCAGTGACTCCTACCCACTCTCCATGGAGCACTTCCACCAGGTCTGCAGGACTAATCATCTATTGTGTTGGGCCAGAGAGATGGCTTGGCAGTTAAGAGCACTGACGACTCTTCCGAAGGTCCTGAGTTCAAATTCCAGCAACCACATAGCGGCTCACAACTATCCATAATGAGATCTGACGCCCTCTTCTGGTGTGTCTGAAGACAGCTACAGTGTACTTATTTATAATAATAAATAAATCTTAAAAAAAATATATATCTACTGTGGTGTGTGGAGGACAAACCTGCCATGACTCCAGGGATGTGGCTGGGGCTACCAACCACAGTGCAAGATAGACATGCACTATGGAGGTCATCAGTGGGTGAAGGGCTTTATGGAGGGAGCATGACCTCTGCACTGGCAGCTACAGCTCCCCTCTCCCATTACTGAGCCACCATCTTCACCTGAAAAATGGCGGTAGTAATGGTACCCTTGAGACTATGGTGGGGACCAAAAGAAAGATTGCATGTAAGGGCATATGCACTGGTCTGTAGGTATTTCATTGGTCTCTGCTTTTGTTTTGTTATATATTATTCTTTGTGAAAGTTCTAACCAAGTACAGCATATTAATGAATATTCTGACTCAGGGAACACAGTTTATTTACATTTATTGGCTGACATAAAACCTCCAATTGGAAGCTTTTTCCCTTAAGAAAATATGTTTAAGATTTGCCTGGTATCTTAGTCAGGGTTTCTATTCCTGCACAAACATCATGACCAAGAGCACGTTGGGGAGGAAAGGGTTTATTCAGCTTACTTCCACATTGCTGTTCAACACCAAAGTCAGGACTGGAACTCAAGCAGGTCAGGAAGCAGGAGCTGACACAGAGGCCATGGAAGGATGTTCCTTACTAGCTTGCTTCCCCTGACTTGCTCAGCCTGCTCTCTTAAAGAACCCAAGACTTCCAGCCCAGGGATGGCACCACCCACAAGGGGCCCTCCCTCCTTGATCACTAACTGAGAAAATGCCCTACAGCTGGATCTCATGGAGGCACTTCCCCAACTGAAGCTCCCTTCTCTGTGATAACTCCAGCCTGTGTCGAGTTGGCACACAAAACCAGCCAGTACACCTGGAAAGGGTCAGACAGACTCTGGTCCTTTTGAGTCGAAAAGGCATCAGCCCTGGAGATTTTCTATTTGCAGTTAACACTGTAGCCACAAGGGACTCTAGCTGACGGCTCTCCTGACCTTCCTAGGGGAGAGGCGTTGGGGAAATGTTTTATGCACGTGTTCAGATACTGATTACTGTGCTCAGAGATCTAGTTGTATGTTGGCATTGTCAAGTATCTCCTGTCTCAGTGTTGTGTAAAAACTGTTTTCCATCACCTCTGGTTGGTTAATACAGAGCTGGTCAGTCACTAGCTGGGCAGGAAAGAAGGGGCAGGGGTTTTCCAACCCCAGTGAAGAGGTCCTGGGTGGTAAAAGGAGGGAGAGGGAGAGAGAGTGGAGGAATGAGTTGCCAGGAGAGAACGGAGAGGATGGGTGGAGCAGGAGCAGACAGAGCAAGACTAAAATGGCAGGTAACACCACATGGCCTGGAAGCTGCTGGGAAATAGGCCAGGCCAGCATGGTCAGGTTAGAATAGATGAGAACCCTGCCCAGCTACAGTGCAAGATGCTTATTAATAAATACGCCAGGTCTCCTTGTCATTATTTCAGAGCTTGCGAGGGCACAGAAAAGCCATGAACATTTATGGAGAAGTCATCAGGGCATAGGGGGGTGGGAACTCCCAAGCAAGATGTGGTATACAAGCGCGGGCTGCAGCAGGTGCCTTCCATCAGCCTCTCCCTCCTCCAGGACCCTGGCCGAGTTTTGTTATCTCGCTGAGTAAAAGAACTCTGTCGCTAGTGTGAACCAGCTCCACCTTCATGCTCCAATTCACACTGCTCCAGCAGGCTGGGACCTCTCACATTGGCAGCTAGACTTGGAGAGCTGAGGAGGCAGCAGAAAGAGGGCTTCCCCTTCAGTGACCCAGACTAGAAGGAGCTAGCCCACCTCCTACCGAGATGGCCACTCCTGCCACATAACTCCACTAACATAACCTCCAGGAAAGCCTCCCCAAGTTCAAGGACTCTGGAGGGGAGCATGTGCCACTCAGCCTTTCCCCACAGCCATGGTTAATTTCACATATCAGTTTGACTGGGTCTCAGGGTGCTCATCAGGTGTTTAACTAGATGGTATCGTGGTCGTGCCTGAGTATGTTTGGGGATGACATTAAAACCTGAATCCATAGGCTGAGTAAAGTGATTACTGCCCTCCCTAGTGTGAGCAGAGCTGGTTCAATCTGTTGAAGGTCAGGTTGAGAAGCTAGTACCTACGTTTTACACACCAGAAAACAAGCCAGAGATGTCATGTGCAATGCTCAAGGACACACAGTCAAATGCCACTCCAGCTCTCTTAGTCCCAATGTCACAAATGCTATTCGGCACCCTTTTGTTCCCAGAGATTTCTCCCTTAGGTTCTTCCTTTGGCTGACACAACCCTGCAATGCCATTCTGTAAACATTGATTTTACCCCTCTTCTCGCCTGCTTGCCTGGCTCCCGGGCCTGCCTGACCATATAGCTGGGTCACTTCAGAGTCTGACCTCTGGGTGCCTCCTCCTGACGCTTTGCACATGTTTTCTGCCTTCCTCCCTTTCTACATTCTCCCCCCCACCCCCCACCCCCGACAGAGCGTTTAAAATGTGCTAGATTAGATCTGAGAGAGCTATTCAATGGGATAAAAATCAAATCACATGCTGAGAGCTGTTTAAAAAGGTATGAATAAGGAACCATGTGACTGTGGGGGTAAAGACGCGTCCCCCGAGGGTGAGATGCTGAGCTATGCCGTGAAGGGTAAGTATACTGGACGGGTGGGAAGGGAGTAAGGGGCGTGGAGGTTTGCCACTGGAGCTGAAATGCAGATTCCGGTTTCTGTTAATTCCTGAGATCTGAAGCCTCCTCAAAAACACTTACAGAATGATCACCACCCCCTTCCTATGCTGAAACCTCAGCATCTCTAAAGAAGTAACTTAGTTCTAAACGTGGTTATATCCCCATCTGTTATGACTAGCAACCTTATTTTAAAAAAAGGCAAAGTGGGTCACAGGATCAGAGGAAAGTTTGTCCATGAGCTGGGGAGCAGGGACTTCGTCAACAGCGCCATCCTGGACTCTAGAACTAGAGAAGATCCATGTTTATGTTGTAATGGAGCCATGTCTTCATAAAGCTGCCACGTGCGACAATATTGAGGCTGGGGGTGTTGCTTTGAGGCAAAATGCCCTGACCTTATGCCCAGCAACGTAGGAAGAAAGTTAAAATGAAAAACCGTACATTAAAAATGCATCTGCTGGGGCAGTGATGGTACACGCCTTTAATCCCAGCACTTGGGGAGGCAGAGGCAGGTGGATTTCTGGGTTCAAGGCCAGCCTGGTCTACAGAGAAAGCTCCAAGATGGTCAGGGCCTCACAGAGAAACTTTGTCTGGAAAAACAAGAGACAAAAAAAAATAAAAAAAAAAAAAAAAAAAACCAACCCAAAACGAACAACAACAAAAACTGCACCTAATATATCTATATTGCCAAACATCACAGCTTAGCCTTGCCTACTTTCAACATGCTTGGAATGCTTCCATCTACAGC
The DNA here is from genome assembly GCA_019843855.1 of Hylomyscus alleni. NCBI lineage: Eukaryota > Metazoa > Chordata > Mammalia > Rodentia > Muridae > Hylomyscus > Hylomyscus alleni. The sequence continues at coordinate 5,435 of JADRCC010578119.1, forward strand.
TGGGAGAGCTCATCTCCTATGCCACAGACCCTGACTCATAAGAAAGGGTTGAGAAGTTCCTGTAGTTTAGTGAACTCTGAATTGAACATGGAAAGCCTATGGCTGCACGGGATGCTCTGATATTACTGCAGAGCTGAAAGTCTTAAGAGGACAGCTAAGGCGGAAAGCCTCTAACGTCACTGAAGCAGCCACGCTAGCTGGTTCACAGGACGGTGGCTTGACCTTGCTGTGCGCTCACATCCTTTCCAGTCAGTCCAGCTCTGCTGCCTCCAGGAGCCTCTTCACATCAGCTCTAGAGTATGCTTGGTGCCAATTAACACTTGACAAGATTTCCCGATAGCTGCTGGGACTGGCTATAATGGCAAGTGTCCACCCAGAGGCTGGCAGACAAGACAGGCGAGAAGCCAGTAAGCCTGGAGGGAGGTCTGGCTAAGTAGGAGCCCTGAAACTAGGGTCAGGGCAGGAGGACTCAGAAATCTAGAAATCTAGAAAGACAGGGTCTGTTTACCTCACGGCTGCAGTCCAAACAGCTCTCACCAGGGGTTTTTACACAAGAGCTTCTTGGGGAGAAATGTAGCTGCCTAAAACTAAAACCTTAAAACAAAGGCCTCTTTGCTTTTGAGAGACTATGACTCCTCTCCTGTGAAGAGAGAAAAGAGAAGGGAAGGAGACAGATTGGCAAAGCTGGAGGCTGGTCTCCTTCCAAGGCAGTAAAATGCACCAATGGTGTGACTCATACATCGCCAGTACTTCTTGGAAAAAAAAAAAAAAAAACCTGTGAGCCCAGATTATGCTTTTAAGTGTAGTTAAAGGCATGTCTGGCAAGGTGTGCTACTGTCCTGCCTCACAACAGATGCACAGCAGGGGTTTGCTGCCCTCCGAACCAAGTTTCTTTCTTTGGGATCCCAAAGAAGCCAGCCGTTGTCTGGTAGGATCCCACCCAACACAAAAGGCTCTTTTAGCAAAAGGAGTGGAAAATACAGATTGTTTTTAGAGAACCGTTGCTAATAACATTTTTACCCCCAGCTCATCAGTTCCAAAGGATAGTGATGTAAGAAAATGATTTTCCACCAAATGCACAGGAAGGGCAAATTTTTCTTCACTTATTGATGTATTCTGTTGCTAGGAGATAGGTTTGGAACAGAATTCCTAGGCCAAACTATTTTAGAGACAGATGTTGAATGAGCTTGGCTTTTTAAGGGAAGTCTCTGCATTTATAATGAGGGTCAGGGTAGGAAAAAAACGGTCATTTCTGAAGCAGAAAACAATTAACTAGGCCACCTAGCATCTCTCTAATGGTATGTTCATAAGAGGCAGCTGTACTATGGTGAATAAAAGCTGTTTTAGGAAAATCCAGGACTTGTTGTAGACCAACTAAATGGCTTAAAATACCGTTTAACATCAACTGGCCTTGAATTCTCATCTACAAAATGGAACAATTTTCCCTAAGTTTGTAGTGATGTATAATAAGTAGAATATCTTAAAATATACAATGTTATGTGGAAACATCACATTGCTCACTCTAGATGTATAAAATTAAACATAGAAACTGAGGTGTATAACTGAAGTTGCAGCCATTTGCAGGTTCTTTTTTCTTCCACCCTTTTCCACTCCTCTTCTTCTGACCTTTCAACCCCCTAACATTTAGTAGGAGAGAAAAAAGAATAAAGGGGGCAAAAAAAATCATTATACTACTTCCTGTTGATTAGGGGCATCGAGTTTCTTAGGGCAAGTTTGATCTTGCCAACAGGATATCTAATTTTTTTCTTTTCATCTCTTTGTACACGACTACTTGACAAACTACATCCACCTACCAGCTGGCCAACTAGCCCCTCCTCTTGGGCTCTAGCATGTATATATTCTCTGAGAAGTCCCCAGAATTCCAAATGTCACACACTCGTAGAAACTACCTCCAGCTGGCAAAATCACGCCCCTGTTAGAGCGCGGGGCAAATCACAGTCAGCTGCTGTGGATAGTCTGAAGCAGCTATCTCACATCTGGGATTAAAACCAAGACACGTTCTTATAATATTTATGTTTTTAAAGAAACCAGAATTCTCACTCCAGAGGTGCACAGAAAACATCTGGGAGACTAATAAGAAAATTAAGTTATTTGGATTTTGTGCCATAACCATGGCTCATAGCTTTATAATTTTATAAAAGTCAAGTTTGAAAATGCCATATTTATTATGGATTTCTAAATTTTTATAAAAGTCCTCCATGTTTACTCACAGAGTAATTTCAATGGAATGTCTACCTTTATTTTTCACTTACTCTATATTCTTTCCAAAGTGATTGCTGTTCCTACTCATATTCTTGCGTTTGCCTAACTCAAGACTGAACTGATATAGAGGAATGTAGTAGAATGTTAAGAATGAAGTGAGATCTTTCAATGTAAAAAATTATAAATATATACATATACATATATGAACTGCTATGTAATTGTATTTTGTTGTGGAATAAAAAAAACCTCCTCCCCTTATTTCTAAATCCCAGAGAATTCCACTGTTAGGATACACAGAGGAGATTCACTCATAGGCAGTGGAGCTGTCAGGGTGCTAGCTTTCCCTTCTGGGGAGGGGCTGAACACATATTTAAGGTGGCTATGACATGTAAAGTTTTACCATATAATTTTAGTGATAAAAAATTTTCAGAGTTGAATACAAAATATGACTATATCTATGTGGGTGGCTACCGAAGGATAATTTGCTTTCTTGGTTTGGTTTTATGAATGTTTTTATTGTTATTTTTTTTTCGAACGAACTAAAAATCTCAAGGTATACCGAGTTGTTACCAGTGCTTGCTACAAATCTAACGTGATGTTCTTGTTACAAGAACTCAGTGCCTGGGAACAGCCGGGCCTCTCTGTACTCAAAGACATTTACTAGAGTCCTTCCGTTGAGGATCCTCACAGCCCAGGTCCTCTGTGCCTGTGGTACTCCCAGCCCTGTGGTACTCTCTGACCTATGGCTTCTCTTATTTCCTTAGAGGCTTCGTGGTGCACAGAAGTTGTGAAGCTGTAACAGGACTCACCGTGACCCTTTCACGTGCTCGAGAAGGAAGTCAGCGTGGAAACGTGGGACCAGTGGGTCCTTCTCCCCGTGCACAATGAGGGTTGGGCACTGGACCTGGGGCAGCAAGTGCCGACAGATGTTACCTGAGAGACAAGACCACAGGGATTCAATTGCCTTAGCCACAGTCACTCTGCAGAGATGCCCTGCTGCTAGACTTTGGACATCAGGGCTTCAGAAGGCACCAAAGGCTTAGTCCCCAGAGAGGGGGCCATTAGGAAGCCTCAGAATGTGGCCTTGTGGGACACCCTTAATCACTGGGGACACGCACCTGAAGGGGATTGTGAAACCCCAGCCTATCTTCTCTTCCCTCTGCTCTCTGACTTGAGAAGTGGCTGGCTGCCTCACCACAGGTGCAAAGCAATATGGCCACTCATTCTTTGGCTGGAACCTCTACAACAAGCCAAAGTAAGGCCTTTCTGTCATCTTAGGTGTTTTGTAATCCACGGACACACACGTCCCTCTGCATCTTGGCTTTTCTATCAGTGGAAGCAACTTGGTCTGGAGTTTCTTCCAGTATTAATATTATTATTTTTTTTAAAGATTTGTTTATTATTATAAGTAAGTACACTGTAGCTGTCTTCAGACGCACCAGAACAGGGCATCATGTCTCATTATGGGTGGTTGTGAGCCACCATGTGGTTTCTGGGATTTGAACTCAGGACCTTTGGAAGAGCAGTCAGTGCTCTTACCCACTGAGCCATCTCACCAGCCCCAGTTTTAATATTATTATGCTCTGCTCTTCTTTTCCTGCGCTCTGTCTGCTTGTGTTGGTGCTCTACTAGTAAATAAACAGCTTTTCTTGACTTAAGTTCATTATTCACGTAAAATGATAGAAAAATCCAATAAGCAAATGAGACCCCCACAAGTCTTATATTACAGAGAGTGCCTGCCAGTCACGCAGATGGTATCTGGCATTTGAAGCTTTTTCCTTCGACTCTGTGCTTCAGTGGCTGAAGCCTAACCTGTCCTCGGGGTGGGGAACTTCACAATGAATGTAGCCTGTATGGAGAACACAAGCGCTCAGTGTTTGTGTCTTCATGACACTCCTGACGACCACACCTGGGTGGCTCCTTGCCAGCTAGAGCTTCAGTCTCAAACAGCAATAATCACAGTTGCCCGTGTCCATTATGAGGCTGCACAGATGGCCAGTGGTATCGACGGTTCTGGGTATCCAGGCCAGCAGCTCCTTCTTCACTCCCCTCCCCTCTCTGCCTGTACCGAAAGGAAGGTGCTATATAGCACTGAGCTGGCTGGGATCCAGTACGTGCAGCACTGCCCACCAGGCCACAGGCCCTAGCCCTTCTCTTTGGCTGGGGATTGCTGTCCTCCAAGGGAACGTCACCAGTTGACTGGGTCTCGGAAGCTCTCCTCTCCAGTCACTGGGCAGCACACACCTGCCAGCTATATGAGGCGATGCGGATGAAAGCCAGCTCTGTCTCCACTTGCTGCAGAGGATCTGTCAATGCTTGCAACACTTACACTTTTTGGGGGGTGTGGAGGAAGACGTGTTTTTGCTGGACTGGTACTCACTATGTCACAGATTCACTTGTCTCTGCCTCCAAAGTGCTGTGATTAAAGGCACATGCCACCATGCTAGTACTTACATTTTGACTCATCCAATATCGCCAAACATTTGTAAATTAGATAGATTTATTACATATAAATATATTATATATAATATATATTTATATATATAATATATAATATATAATATATATAAAATATATAATATATATATAAAATATATAATAATATATATATACTGTTGTTGTCTTCTGACACACCAGAAGAAGGCATCGGATCTCATTACAGATGGTTGTGAGCCACCATGTGGTTGCTGAGAATTGAACTCGGAACCTTTGGAAGTGCAGTCGGTACTCTTAACCGCCGAGCCATCTCTCCAGCCACCGGATGCTTTTTTTTTTTTTAGAAAAGTAACAGCACTTTCATGAAAATCATCAACAGCACTCTACCATAGCTGAATGTATATTATCTCACTTAATCCCCACAAAACGTATATGAGGTACGTATTAGCATGCTCTCCGGAAACCAAGTCACTGCACAAAGCCAGCCCGACAGCAAGCCAAGACCTCAAACCCAGGCCTGGGTGACCCCCCCCCAACAGCTGTGCAATCACTCATGCCGGACTAAGTGTCTGTAAAATTGAACACACGGCCAGGGACAAAAGACTCCCGTTAGATCAGTAAATGCAGAAGGGAGACGAACTGAGTCCTGCTCTCAGATGATTTCCATATTGGATTTTCTAGTCAGGATGTGTTCCTGAACTGTCGATTAAACAAGTTCTCTACTGTCATGGAGAGCTGTCTCACTTGGCTTAGTGGCATTTTTTTTTTTTTCTCTGTTGTTTTAAGGTAAAAGGAAACACATTTTAAAGATCTGTTACTATGCACGGAGACTGCATTCCATCAGGATCACTGTAAAGCAAGGATTTGTTCTTTTGAACTTAAACCAGACCTGTAACACTTCCAAAGTCCCTTTCATTGCAAAAGCTTTGACGTTACAGATGATTTCACGCTGGAAGGGATTACCTAATAGATTGAACTGTCCCTTCAGACACAAGCATTCTATAACCGAATGTCCCTGGGATTAAATCTTAGCTACTCTATTCTTGTAGCAATTACAAAGATAAAAAGAGGGAAGGAGGCAAGAGAGGGATGCCCAGCAGCTTGCTGCGGTTCGGATCTTAGCATTCCCCAAAGGCTCCTTCCTGGGTTAGAGCTTGTTCCTGAGTGTGGAGAGGAAGGGAGGACGTGGAACCTTTTAGAGGTGGGTCTTAGTGAATGGTCATAGGTCATGGGGGATGTGCCTTTGGAAGAGAGGTAGACTCAAGTTTATCCTCTTTTTTCATTTTTGCCAGTGAGGTAATGGTTTTCCTTTGCCAAACTCTCCTGTCATGCCTCAAAGCACCATCCAGCCTTAAAGGCAGTCGGTTTCCCGAGTCACGGACGAAAACCCTCAGAACTAAGTCACAATACACCATTCTTCTCAGTGAGCTGTCTGTCTCGGGCGTTTGTCCTGGTAACGGGAAGCTGACTAAATACACAGCTACGTATAAACAAACTTAAGGATGTTAATTCTAGCTGGGAATCTTGTTAATTTTTCAGATCAACCAAAGGAGGTGTTTGCCCACAGCTGAGGTTATATATCACTTGGTTCTGAAGACGGAAAGAAGATTTGAACAGTCTCTTCCCCCTCGCCGGCTCTTCGGGGGCTGAGGAGCATGGTGGAGATTTCCTCCTGCTTTGTTCTAGAAGTAAAATGAGTAGCAGGTGAACCCGTTCAAACGGGGAGAAAATGTCTATATGGTGGCTATATGACCTCTTCTAATGACCTCTTCAATTAGAAAGTAGAAACAGGTTTCTGGAGAACAGATCTGTGCAGACACATACGCAAAGGACTGACGGGAAGTGAAGGGATTGCTATTAAAGCCTCAACACAGACCTTTACTCACTCGGTCCTGTCTGGCATTCACACTAATTACACAAGGACTTGTATTGTGCACGATAACCAGTGTCCCTGTTCACACGATAACAGAGTGGGGAGAATGGCTGGGTTTATTTATCACCGAGGAATGCTGGGAAGCTAAGGGAAGAACTCAAGCCCGCCCTGCAATTAGCCAAGGAACCATTAGTCCATGCAACGTACCCTCTGGCAGATGTTTAAACTGGTTTATGCCATCCACCCACTTCTCGCAGGTTTTGGCAAAGTAGTCATATCCATACAGGGCTTCCAGGGGTTTCCTTGCCTTCTCACTCCACTTAGAAACATCTCGGATACCTGAAAAAAACCAAAGTGTGGAGAAGGATGGGTCCAATCTCACACTAACCTATTACCTGAAAGTAATACATGCTGACATCAGACTGGCATTTTCCGCAGAGTACTGACAGTGCCCGGCGCCTCTCCGGTGTACTCTCTGAATGGAAAGACTCAAGGGCAGGGAATCACTGTGATTTACAGCTAAACTGCCTTCTGAAGAAGGTGCCTACCTCCGCCTCTGAAAATTGGTCTAGATGTTCAGAGGGAAGCCAGAGTGAGTTGACTGCAGAGACTAGGGTGGTTGAACTGCTTGGTAAAATAGGAAAGATTTCAGAGAGGGGTGTATTTAAGTTGGTTAAAAATTTAAGAGGGGGCAGACTTCAGAATAAGTTAATGGAGAGTGGGAAAGAGGCTAGCAAAGGTGAGATGAAAGCCCGGAGGGAGGGCGTTCAATGGTAAAATATTTGCCCGTGTGAGGCTCTATGCTTAATTCCTAGTACCACTCCTATCCTCCAAAATATAACAATAGTAAGTTAAAAATTGCTGTGGACACCTGCACTCTGAGCTTTCCAGCACCCACAAGGCAGACCACACCCTATGAGGGGCCATCTTGCAGTAGAACAACCCCATCTTTCATAAAATATAATTATTAAGACAAATCTTTCCTAGGGGCGAGAGTGATGGCTCAGTGGTTAAAAGCACTGGCTGCTCTTTCAGGGCACCGAGGTTCTATTCCCAGCACCCACATGGCAGCTCAAAACTGTCTGTAATTCCTGTTCTGGGGGATACGATCCCTCTTCTGTCCTCTGTGGGTACCAGGCATGCAGGACATGGAGGCATGCATGGATGTAAAAAACTCACAAACATAAAATTAAAAAAAAATATATATATATATACTGTGTATGTTTGAGGATCTGTGTATGTGGAGACCAGGGATAGCATCGAGTGCCATTCCTCCTTACCTGTCTACCTTGTTTTATTTTTTTTCCTCTTCATTTTTTTTTATTTTTTTCTTTTTAATGAACAAACAAAAACAACAAGAACAAACTCCTGTTGCCTCCCCCCTCCCTATGCCTGCCACCCCACCCTCTCCCACTTATCAGCCCTGTCATTCCCCTACACTGGGGCACAGCACCTTCACAGGGTTAAGGGCCTCTTCTCCCATTGATGACCGACTTTGCAATCCTCTACTATACACATGCTGCCAGAACAATCAGTCCCACCATGTATAGTCCTTGGTTGGTGGTTGAGTACCTGGGAGCTCTGAGGGCATTGGTCAGTCCACATTGTTGTTCATCCCCAGAGGCTGCAAACCCTTCAGCTCCATTGGTTATGAGGCAGGGCTCATGGGTAAGGCTAGGCTGGCTGGTTATGGAGGCTTGTCTGTTTTTCCAGCACTAAGCATGCACTACACTCACCCTTTCACATGGGCACTGGGACTAGAACTCAGGTCCTCATGCTTGCAGAACAAGTACTTTACCAACTGAGCTTTCTCCCCAGATCCAGGAAATGCAGTTCTCATGATTTAACAGAGTCCTAGTAACTAGTGAACATGTATGAATGAATCCATAAGAGAGATAGCAATCCCCGAGAACAAGGCCAGTGAGGAAGGGTGATTCACAGTGGGGCTGCTCCAGGGGTCAGAAAGCCATCAGCAAGGAGGAGCCAAAGCCAATCTGAGTTCATGCTCGCTGTGTCCAGACAGCTGTCACTTGTCATGTGACCTGTGCAGCCAGCAGTCATCAATTTCATGGGGCCTCATCCACTGGACATGGTAGGAGTGTCTCAACCAACATGAGCTAAACCAATTGTCCACAGGGAAAGGAGTGTACAAACTACTAGGCAGTTTGCCCGACAGTATCTGAATACAATCCAAGGACATAAATAACTCTCTTATAGAAATACAGGAGAGCACAGCTAAACAGGTAGAAGCCCTTAAAGAGGAAACATAAAAATCCCTTAAAGAATTACAGGAAAGGGAGCTGGTGAGATGGCTCTTCGGGGAAGAGCACCTACTGCTCTTCGGAAGGTCCTGAGTTCAAACCCCAGCAACCACATGGTGGCTCACAACCACCCGTAATGAGATCTGACGCCCTCTTCTGGTGCATCTGAAGACAGCTACAGTGTACTTACATATAATAAATATATAAATCTTTAAAAAAAAAAAGACAAGAAAACACAACCAAACAGGTGAAGGAATTGAACAAAATCATCTAGGATCTAAAAATGGAAATAGAAACAATAAAGAAATCATAAAGGGAGACAACCCTGGAGATAGAAAACCTAGGAAAGAGATCAGGAGTCATAGATGCAAGTATCACCAACAGAATACAAGAGATAGATGAGAGAATCTCAGGGGCAGAAGATACCATAGAAAACATTGACACAATAGTCAAAGAAAATGCAAAATGCAAAACACTCCTAACCCAAAACATCCAGGATGCAATGAGAAGACCAAACCTAAGGATAATAGGTATAGAAGAGAGTGAAGACTCCCAATGTAATGGGCCAGTAAATATCTTCAAGAAAATTATAGAAGAAAACTTCCCTAACCTAAGAAAGAGATGCCCATGAACATACAAGAAGCCTACAGAACTCCAAACAGATTGGACCAGAAAAGAGATTCTTCCCATCACATAATAATCAAAACACCAAATGCACAAAACAAAGAAAGAATATTAAAAGCAGTAAGGGAAAAAGGTCAAGTAACATATAAAGGCAGACTTATCAGAATTACACCAGACTTCTCACCAGAGACTATGAAAGCTAGAAGATCCTGGGCAGATGTCATTCAGACTGTAAAAGAACACAAATGCCAGCCCAGGCTACTATACCTAGCAAAACTCTCAATTAACATAGATGGAGAAACTAAGATATTCCATGACGAAACCAAATTTATGTAATATCTTTCCACAAATCCAGCACTACAAAGGATAATAGACGGAAAATGCCAACACAAGGAGGGAAACTACACCTTAGAAAAAGCAAGAAAGTAATGTAAAAAAGTTTGTTGAAAGTAATCTTTCAACAAACCCAAAAGAAGATAGCCACATAAACATAAAAATAACATTAAAAAAAAGCAGGAAGCAACAATCACTGTTCCTTAATATCTCTTAATATGAATGGACTCAATTCCCCAATAAAAAGTCATAGTCTAACAGACTGGATACGTAAACAGGCCCAGCATTTGCTGAAAAGACCTTTATCATTCGGCAGAGGGCTAATATCTAGTATATACAAAGAACTCAAGATGTTAGACTCCAGAGAACCAAATAACTCTGTTGAAAAATGGAGAACAGAGCTAAAATAGAATTTTCAACAGAGGAAACTTAACAGCTGAGAAGCACCTAAAGAAATGTTCAACATCCTTAGTCATCAGGGAAATGCAAATCAAAACAACCCTGAGATTCCACCTCACACCAGTCAGAATGGCTAAGATCAAAAATTCAGGTGACAGCAGATGCTGGTAAGGATGCGGATAAAGAGGAACATTCCTCCATTGCTGGTGGGATTGCAAGCTGGTACAACCACTCTGGAAAACAGTTTGGCAGTTTCTCAGAAAATTGGACATAGTTCTACCGGAGGACCCAGCTATACCACTCCTGGGCATATACCCAGAAGATGCTCCAACATATAAAAAGGATACATGCTCGACTATGTTCATAGCAGCCTCAATTATAACAGTCCAAAGCTGGAAAGAACCCAGATGTCCCTCAACAGAGGAATGGATACAGAAAAGGTGGTATATTTACAGAACGGAGTACTACTCAGCTATTAAAAACAATCACTTCATGAAATTCGCAGACAAATGGATGGAACTTGAAAATATCATCCTGAGCGAGATAATTCAGTCACAAAAGAACACACATGGTTTGCATTCAGTGATAAGTACATATTAGCCCCAAAGTTCGGAATACCCAAGATTCAATTCACAGACTGTGTGAAGCCCAAGAAGAAGGAAGACTAAAGTATAGGTGCTTCAGTGCTTCTAAGAAGGGGGAACAAAATACTCACAGGAGGAAATACGGAGATAAAGTGTGGAGCAGAGAGAGAGACTGGAGGGAAGGCCACCCAGAGACTGACCCACCTGGGGATCCATCCCATATACAGTCACCAAACCCAGATGCTATTGTGAATGCCAGGAAGTGTTTGCTGACAGGAGCTTGATCTGGCTGTCTCCTGAGAGGCTCCGCCAGAGCCTGACAAATACAGAGGTGGGTGCTTGTAGTCAACTATTGGACTGAGAGTGGGGTTCCTGATGGGGGAGTTGGAGATGGGAGTGAAGGAGCTGAGGGGGGGTGTTGCAGCCCCACAAGAAGAGCAACAGTGTCAATGGGCCAGACCCCTCAGAGCTCCCAGGGACTAGACCACCAACCAAAGAGTACACATGGAGGGACCCATGGCTCTGGCCACATATGTGGCAGAGGATGGCCTTGTTGGACATCAGTGGGAGGAGAGGCCCAGGATCCCAGAGGAAAGAGCAAAAGAGATCAGGGCAGGGCAATCCGGTTGCTGCTGGAGGGAGCCAGAGGTCTTACAGTGATTGGAGCACAGGCTTGGAAGTCAGGCTGATTGAATAGGGGTTCCAGCTCTGAGACTTACTGTTGTGTGAAACCTGGCAAGTCACTTAATCTCTCTGTGCTAATTTTCAAATCAGAAGATATGAATTATATCAACTTTGTAGACTGAACAGTAAGAAATTACATGGGATTTGCGGACAATGATGCCTGGCATGTAATACATACTCAAAAAGATTCTTTCGTATTTATATATTTACTTCAGATAATTTATTTGAAGAGGAAGTCATTTCTGTCTGAAAGCGTAATCATTACCCCAAATTAGTTATTATGCTTTCATAGGCAAGCACCCAGAAAAATCAATCGAATCAAACTATTCATTGATTCAAAACAGAATTTGGATCCCAAAGACACTGATACATCCCCCCTCTTTCTTTTAGAGCATATGACCCATGCCGAACAGTAGAACCATAAGGAAAACTTATTAATTTAGCTCAGTAAGCACCCAGGAAGCCTGCTAAGTGCCTCCTTCCACCACTATAAACTTGGATAATGTGGTGGTTTTAGTGAGAATAGCCCCTAAAAACTCCTATGTTTGAATACTCGGTCCCCAGAAAGTGAAACTCCTTAGGAAGGATTAGGAGGTGTGGCCTTGTTGGAGGTGGTGCGTAGGAGGGGTGCGCTTTCAGCTTTCAGGCTTCAAAAGCCTATACCGTTCCTAGTGAGCTCTCTCTGCCTCTTGCTTCTGGACCAGATGTGAGCGCTCAGCTACTCCTCCAGGACCGTGGCTGCTTGCCTTGCTTCCCACCATGGTGGTTATGAACTCTAACCCTTCACCTTAAGAGTCTTACAGACAAGGGCTTACAGACAGCATGCAAGGCACAGTAGCTGCCTATCCATAAGAAAACCCACCAAGACTTCTGGTTTCTCTGGGTTTGCTGTCTCTCTTATGGACTCACTCATACATGTTCACTAGTTACCATGACTCTGTTAAATCATGAGAACTGCATTTCCTGGAGCTGGGGAGAAAGCTCAGTTGGTAAAGTACTTGTTCTGCAAGCATGAGGACCTGAGTTCTAGTCCCAGTGCCCATGTGAAAGGGTGAGTGTAGTGCATGTGCAGTGCTGGAAAAACAGACAGGCCTCCATAACCAGCCAGCCTAGCCTTACCCATGAGCCCTGCCTCATAAAACAAGGTAGACAGGTAAGGAGGAATGGCATTCGATGATGTCCCTGGTCTCCACATATACACGTCTTCAAACATACATAAGATTTTTGTTTTTGTTTTTGTTTTTGTTTTTCGAGACAGGGTTTCTCTGTATAGCTCTGGCTGTCCTGGAACTCACTCTGTAGACCAGGCTGGCCTCGAACTCAGAAATCCGCCTGCCTCTGCCTCTCAAGTGCTGGGATTAAAGGCATGCGCCACTACCGCACTTGTGTGAAGTGTTTTAAGGAAAGGAAGCACACGTGGCATGCAGGAATGGCGGCAAGCTGACAGTGGATCTGTTGCTCAAGGCAGTTTCTGAAGATGGACAAGCAGGTAGCATTACAGAACGTAACAGACATGCTGGACAAATGGATGGTTTGTGCACTGGGTAGCATGTAGCAGCACCAGGTGTGGTGGAGTACGTCAGTCTTTTTCTCACAGTCGCACACAATTTAGAGCTTAAGGATTGATTACTCTGGAATTTTCTATTAATAATTTCAGCTGAGAGACGCTACAGAGAGTCAAGCCAAGGTAATGGGAGGCTGTGTTCCAGTCTGAACCCAGTATGTACTGTGCTCCTGGGTGAATCATTTATCAAGGTAAGATATTTAGCAAGAAGAACATATCGAGAGTTCAGGTTGTAGACATAACGATGTATCTATGTGGCAACCGGATGAGAATCACATGAAGAGTCCGGTATGTGGGGCTCGGGAGAATACCGAGAAGGGAAGAGTGAGAACAGAGCGTGGCATGGTGGAGGGCACATGCAGTCTGGGTCACTCCAGGGGCTGGGGCGGGAGGACGGCTGGAGCCCAAGGGCTCCAGGCCAACATGGGCAACACACGGAGATGCCGTCTTTAAAAGTGGGGATGGTGAGACTGTGAGATAGTTCAGTCAGCATAGTGCTTATCACACAAGCACGAGGATCTGAGTTTGACTTCTAGAATCCACGTCTAAAGGTCTGAATGTAGTGGCGCACACTTATAATCCAGGTGCTGAGAAAGCAGAGGCCAGCGGATCCCTGGGGCTCACAGGCTAACCAGCCTCGGCTAAGCTGTGAACCCCAGGTTTAGTGAGAGATTCCCATCTCAGGAAAACAAACAACACCTGAAGTGGACCTCTAGCCTCCAGGTGCACAGCCACACACACATGCATCCCCACCCTGATACATACATGTATGTGTGTGAGTGTCCCCACGCCCCAATTAAAAGAGGAGAGGATTAGATCAGAAAGCAAGGCTAGCTCTCGAGGGCCTCATCGACCCTGCCCCGCATATCAAAGTCAGAGAGCAAACAAAGAGGGATGCCAGGGCCATGACAGCACAGTGGACAGAAAGCCAAGCCAGAGGGAGCTCGTGAAGAGGGTGTGCACTGTACCACACACAGTAGGAGACTGCTTTCAATGGCCACAAGGGAGGGTTGGGGGAGAACACAGAGCAGCCAAGAGTCCAGAGGGTTTGGTTACATGGAAGGCAGTGTTTCCACTGGACTGGTGGGTCAAGAGGCCTCCTTCCAGGATGAGGAAGTGGTCAGGCTGGTGAGGGAGGGAATCAGAGATAGCCCGGACAGTGAGGAGTACTGTGGGACTGAGAGAGCTTTTTGTTTCAGGAAGCAGGGGAAGTCAGAGCCATTGTGAGGGGAAACTTATCCTGCAGTGAGAGTGCCCGGGACAAAGTGCCATCGTGTGGGCGCCTGCAAAGCATTACAAGGGCCACCAGGCTGAGGGCCGTGGGACCTGGGTATTGGGGTGACACTGAGAAGGATGTGGGCTAGGAGAAGGGGAGGTCCGTCGAGGAAGAGCAGCTTATCAATGCAGGAAGCCCACGGGAAGACAGAGACGGAGAAGGGTCAGAGCTGGAGTGGAGCCAGACTGGGGGGCAGGGCAGTGAAGCTGAGTGGATCTCTTTGAAGTTACTAGAGGTTTTTTAAGTGGGAGATGGAATTGCTTGATTTTTTTGTCCTACAAAGGATTTTTATTTATTTATTTATTTATTTTGCTATGGG
>JADRCC010578119.1:20110-46345 GCA_019843855.1 Hylomyscus alleni
GTCCTACAAAGGATTTTTATTTATTTATTTATTTATTTTGCTATGGGGGACAGAATATTCCAAGAGGTCAAGGTTCTTAGTTAGGAGGGCGAGAGGTACGGGGTGGGGGGCGGGGGGGGGAGGAGGATCTAACTCAGGAGTCATTATGTGGCATCAACAGAACAAAGCCACCAGGAGATGAGGGCAGAGGGCAGAGGGCAGAGGGCAGAGGGCAGAGGGCGACTGAGCACTCAGAGGGGGTGGACTGTTGGCTGAAGGACAGAGGAAAGGTGAGTAGAGATGGGGGCAGCATTCAACTTTAGAACAAGCCAGTCCAGGTCCGAGGGTATGAAATAAACCATAACAAATTAAAAAGAATTGAAACCATGCAAATATGTTTCCCAAATCTAAAAGAATTATAGTGCTAATAGCAGAAAGTATCTAGGAAACCCTAGGTCTTTAGAAATTAAATGTTACATTTCTAAGTACCTACAAGTGAAGGCGAAGTCTGAAGAGCTATTAGAAAAGATTATTTTGAACTACCTTTTGGTGAATGAAAATGTAACACGTTAAAATCTGTAGGTGCTGTGATGGCTAATCTTGGTGGTCAACTTGACAGCGCCTGGAACCAACTAACACCTAAGCTGCCGGGCACTCCTGTGAGGGATTTTCTTAATCAGATCACTTGAAACAGGAAGACCCAATCTCCATGTGGGTGGCACCTTCCGATCGCAGCCCAGATAAAAAGGACAAGGAAGAAGGACATTTCTTTTTGCCTGCTTGCCTCCATTCTTGCTGGCAAGTCCATCTGTCCTGCTGCTGGCTCTGCTGGTCAGTTTTATGTCAGCTTCACCCAAGCTCAGAGTCATTTGGGAAGAGGAACTTCGACTGAGAAAAATGCTCTCACCAGATTGTGGACAAGGGTGTGGTGCACTTTATTGATGGATGATTGATATGGGAGAGCCTGGTTCACTGTGGGTGGAGCCCCATGGGCTGGTAGTGGTCCTGAGCGTTGTTAAGGGTACATTCTCAGCAAACAAAGAGGAAGCCGGCAAGCAGCATCTCTCCAAGGTTTCTGCTTCCATCCCTGCCCCCCCAGGTTTCCGCCTCAAGTTCTAGCCCTGATTTCCCTCGGTGGTGGAGTGTGACCTGAGAGTTGTAAGGTGAAATAGACCCTTTTCTCCAGGATTTGCATTTGGTCTTGGTTTTATCATAGCAATAAGAATCCTAGCTAAGATACTGCAGCGTTCCTTCATCAACATTCAAACCACCTTCTTCAGGATTCCAGTGCTGACTGAAGGCCAATGACTGTTCAAGGGTTCTCCAGGCCTTCCAGGTGGAATGGCTAAGGCATTCGGCCTTGCCAATGGAAACACTACTGGATTCTCAGTTGCTCCAGTGTGAGACAGCTCTTGATGGGCTGCCCAGACTGCCTCCTAATTTGCATCTAATCAATCTAATCAATCTAATAAATCATAATAATGCAAGACAGAAACCAAGACCAAGTCACCATGAGAAGCAGCTGCTTTGAAAAAACCAGTGACTGGCCGGGCAAAGAAGAGGTGACAGAGACGACCACTGTGGACACGGGAGGTTTTGCTACAGACCTTACAACTTAATGCGTGACTCAAATGTCTAGAGGATAGTGAGGGAGCGCTCCTGATGAGTTAAAAGTACGCACTGTCTTTGACGATATTATACTTGCTATGGTGAGACCCACGCAGCAGAAGACCAGAATGACCACAACGCCACCGAAGGAGAGGGGGCACAGACGCCTATTTTGATAAAGTTGTGGGCTGGGATAAAGAGGGACTATAGGGAAAGGGAGTAGTATTTTAGAGGAGGAGTAATGTTTACCCATCGAGGCAGAGAGCGAAGGCCCAGTAAAAGAAGTGCAGGATTTGGAAGAAGCAAAGGTATCAGATGCCAGAGGCAGCAGGGGCTCCTGGATGGCAATGGAGGAACAGGTTACTCGGAGCCAGGGTGGTAAGGACAAAAGTGGAGGCCAGATTAGGATCGCTTTCTAAATCATCTGTTACTTAAAGAGTTTCGGATTGCTTTAAAAACAGGAAGAGCATAGAGAACTAGGATTCCTAGAACAGGATGTAGCCTCCAAGTAGCTTACGATGAGAATAGCAGGATACCTGGAACTTCCCACATGAAGGGCTCTGCAAACTTTTCTGTCAGGGCCAGGGAGTAAACATTTCAGGCTCCGAAGGCCAAGATACCCGTCAAAGACATAATATAGGCACAGGTAAGGAGAGAAAATTCTGGACCCACTGGGGGCAAACCTTTTCTGTTGGGCCATCTATAGTTTAGTAGAGACAGAGAAAGCTTCCAGTGAGAAAG
Organism: Hylomyscus alleni; assembly: GCA_019843855.1. Classification (NCBI taxonomy): domain Eukaryota; kingdom Metazoa; phylum Chordata; class Mammalia; order Rodentia; family Muridae; genus Hylomyscus; species Hylomyscus alleni. The sequence continues at coordinate 22,439 of JADRCC010578119.1, forward strand.
GGAGAGTTATGATAGGCCAGACTGGCAGGCAGAAGTGGTCGGAAGGCCAGGTAGCCTCTCTTTCGCCCCAGTGACCCCCAAGCCCCAGGATCCCCTCTCTCCTTCTAAGGGTACAATTCTCCTAATTCAGAAGTCTTGCTCGACACTAACCAATGCCAAGGCTGGCTGCCTAGTAACTGTGAACACATCCATAAAGCCCCGGCTACGGTACAAGCCAGGCAGTAATGCTGGGCGTAGAAGAAAACTGAGTTAGGGCGTAGAGGCTCCAGCTTGGTCTCCAACTCAGGAGCTGACTTTCACTGGTGCCTTAGATTTGCAAAAGCAAGTGGTAGGCTGGAGTTGAACCACAGGCTGGAGGTCACTGGCCCCACCCTTGTGCCCCTAAAGACCTCAAGGAGAAGCTTAAAGCAGGCCTTAGCCAAGAAAACTGTAAGCAAAACACAGGCTCATTTTTCAGCCCAGAGCCTCCTTTAATAATCATTGCATTAATGTATTATGTATTCATGTATTCATTCATGGTTTTTATTTTGAGACCAGGCCATGCTATACTGCCCATGCTGGCTTCAAACTCAGACTTCTCCAGCCTTGACCTCCCGTGTAGCTGAGACCACAGGCATGTGCTACCACAACTGACTTTTTCATATTACTTAGAATGAGGTTATGAGTAACACTTTACAACACCCCCGCCTTCTACCAAGCTCACTCCCTGAGGTAGCGAGTGTAAACACTGCTGATACAGAGCTTTGGCCTGAGTCATCCAAGTTTCACTTCTGGAAATAGAAAACTATCCGTTTCGTTTCTAGATTGGTTAAATTGGGTGACTGTTCTGAAAACTCACTCCTCTTTTTGACCTCAGAGCTGAGAATTGCAAGTGGATGTGATGTAACTTGTCAGCCAACACACACGGAAACAAGAGACGAGGAGAGAGCAAGGAGGATCACTGGGACTGGGTCTATGGTGGGCAGCACTTACCCTGGTAAATCCTGCTGTCTTCCTCGGTGACATAGGCGTTCGCGCCCCAGATCACCATCTTGCGGATATAAGATGGGTACTTTGCAGCAGCGATGAGCGCTGTTATGCCGCCATCACTCCAGCCCAGGAGGGAGACCTGCTTGAACTGCAGCGCCTGTGGGCGACACAGCAGGATGCGCGGCCATTACCACTGCGCTCTGCTGAAAGAACCTGGGGGCTGGTGATCAGAGTTCTAGAAGTCTGCCACTTTGAGGCCTGGTGTCAATGAGCGCTGCTACATTGTAACTGTCATAGAACCCTGAATCCGTGCTATTGTTGTGACTTATGTGGGGATAATATCTTCTGCTTGGACACAATGTCCAAGGACTGAATCAGCAGCAATCTGCTGTTATTTGGGTATGGCAAGCACCTGTGCGTGCATGCACCTGAGCGGTTATGCAGATTGGAGAGGATCTTAAGATAAAAAGGCATCGGGGCATCTGGTGAAGCCGCAGCTGCAGTTGTGGGAAGAGCTGGCTAGAGACAAGAGGGAGCTGGGAGTCATAGCAAAGCCAAGCCGTGTCTGTCCTTGGGTGAGTCAACCAGGACCCCGAAACTGTGCTCAGCAGAGAAAGCTGACAAAGCATAGGGAAAGGCCGTCAAGAAGTAAAACGGAGTGTCTGAAAAGATTAAAGTTAAGGAACTAACACACGTTCGTCGGGATGCTTGCTGGTGCCATGAGTACACACATTCCCCGGCTAATCATTTGATATTCATATGCAGAACAAGGATCCGTATTTTCTGTAGCCTAGCACACTGCCCCTTGGATTCATTTACAGACCCAGGATACATACACACAACATTGATCGTAATCACAAACGTGACAAATGTCCGCGAGCCACTTATAACAAAACGTAGCTCAAAATTAAGCTAACCAGTTATTCACCAGTAGATGATGCGTGGAATAAACCAGTGGATCTATCCAGTGAAACACAGCAGCTCTCTTGATCCTTACTGGGGCTATACAATCTACACAGAGCCATACCTCGGCAGGGATGCCTTGTGAGCATATGGTACCAAGAGCTACACACATAACGTGCAGTATAGAACAGATACCTTGGACAGGGGATATCTTAAAAGTTGGGGGGTGGGGTTGGGTGGAGGCAGGGTGGCTGAGCAGCATCATACTTCACTGGACCACTCAGAATATCATGGGATTTAAAGCTCATGACAGAGTGCCACAGATAACATTAATGAACTTGCATTTTAGAAAGACAGGAGGAAATGTTTGGAAAGGCTTTCTCATAAGAAAGTGATAAACGTTGGGGACGGGGCGGTGAGACAGTGTGGTTGGCAACGGGCTTGTGGCACATGCACGAGGACCTGAGTTCTCTCTCGGGACACAGTGGCACATACATGCAACCCTAGCTTTGAGGAGGTAGAAACAGGAGGGTTTCTGGGGCCTGCTGGCCATCCAGCCTAGCCTACTTGGGGATCTTCAGGCCAATGAGTGACGTTGCTTTCAAAAAACAAGGCACAGAGCAAGTGAGCAACAGTGGTTCATGAAACAGACATGTTTAACCTGGTTTGAACATTACGCAGTATAGACATATACTGGAACCTTACTTAACTCTGTGGCGTGTACAGTTTTTTAAATATACTAGTGTATAAGCTAAAAGCAAACTTAATTTAGATTATAAAACATTACAATTATGAATGAATGATTTCTGGGATTTTCCAGACCACAGTTGGCCATGGATAAGTGGAGCCACAGAGAGCAAGAGTATGGGAGAGGGGCCAATGGCAGTGAGCATGTTCATCCGGAAGGGAATGGCAAACCAGAGGGATGTAAGGTACGGTGTTAACAGTGTGATGCCATCAGCACTCTATGCCTGTAAGCCTAGCACGGTGGACCCAGGGGCTATCCTGCTACACAGTGAGTTTGAGGCTAGTCAGGGCTACATAGCAAGATCCTGCCTCAGAAAACCCAAATAACCAACTAAAATACTGAGTTTGCTAGAAAACTGACTCCTTACCTGGGCCTAAATGATATATTAAAAGCAGGAAAAAAAAACTGGATTTCTCCATCTTCATTTTGTATCTTCTTTACTTTGGGTTGGATTCCTGCTCAACTCTGCAGGTAGGCATGTTAAGCATTCAAGGAGCGGCTGTCTAAAGGCTGGAGGTACCTAGGCGATCTTAATCCCTATGCTGGCTAGTTTTATGTCACCTTGACACAAGCTAAAGTCAACAGAGAGGAGGTATCTTCAGTAGAGAAAATGCCTCCATAGTATCGGGCCGTGGGCAACCTGTAAGGCAGTTTCTAAGTAGTGCCTGGTGAGGGAGGGCCTAGCCCATTGTGGGTGGTGTTATTCCTAGGTTGGAAGTTTTAAAAGAAGACAGGCTGAGCAAGCCAGTAAGCAGTACCCCTCCATGGCCTCTGTATCAGCTTCTGCTTCTAGATTTCTGCAACTGCTTGAGTTCCTGTCCTGACTTCCTTTGATGATGAACTGTGACGTAGAAGTGTAAGCCAGATAAACTCCTTCCCTTGTTGCTTTGGCCATGTTGTCTCATCATAACAATGGTAACCCTACTAGGACAACCCCATCAAGGCTGAAGGCACAAGCAAACGAGCAGTGGTGGCATTTTACTATTGCCTTTCTTAGTGTCCTGTTCTAGACTTGTGCACAGCCTGAAGTCAGCTTGGACTGCAGGAATGGCAGAGCCTTACTGACAAACCACCCTGTGAGATGACTCCTGAGCATGGGCAGTCATGGCTTCCTCAAGGCACCTTGCAGAGCCAGAACCGAGCTAACACCAGACCACACCTTGACCAGGACTGCTTAATTTTGCAGACTTCTTGCCATCTCTCCAATTCTTGCTTTCCCTAAACCTAAAGCTCATGTCAGTACCCCCGAAGATGGGCCAAAGGGCTTACTTTCCACCTTCTCCAAATGGCGATTTTGTTTTCAAAATGCTTTCCTGTCTCTTCACCAGCCCTTCTTGTTGCTTTTTGGGGTGGAAGTCATAGACTTGAACCTCTGGCTTAGGACTCCAGTTTCATCTCCAGTATAAAGCTGTGTGTTTTGCTAGGTGTGGTGTGGTGTTGCAGGCCTGCACTTCTAGTATATCAGAGGCTGAAGCAGAAGGGTTGAGATCTCAAGGCCTGTTAAGACTACACAATGAAAACCTGTCTCCAACAAAGGTAACACAAAACAAAACTATGTATGCCAGGAGACTGGTGGGAAAGGCAGGGCCTTGGTGTCTTGGTAGTAGCATCGTTAGATAGCTGGGCTCTGTTTCTACTTGGTCCTTTAGTTCTTCCTTATATAAGACTCACATGGTATTGCCTTTGTAAAAAGAAAGAACACCAGGAATTAGAACAAATAAAGATGGGCCCAGTCATCTTCCCCCACTTCAGTACTTCTCTGGGTCTCACCTTCATCAAGTCAACAGCATCCTTTGCATCTCTTTCAAAAAAGTCCAGTGGGAAATCTCGATCTGGGGGTCTGGACTGTCCGTATCCTCGAGGGTCCCAGGCCACCAATGTGAAGCGCTTCTTATTTAGGCTTTGAAGCTGAGGTGCAAAATCGGTCTTTCCACTACCTGAAAACACCCACTGGGTTACGTTCCACTGAATGTTCTCAGCGTAGCCAACACCAGTGCAAAACAGAAGCAGGAACAATCTTAAAAGACAGTTCTTGGTGCCAGAAAAACTCCCGGTGGGGGCGGGGAGTTGTCTTGCAATGGCTCCGCCCAGAGGCACATTTCCACTCCTGATGGAGTTAGGACCTGACTCCGGTCTCCCCCTAGTGGTGATTTTGAGGAAGACATCTAGAGTGAGGCTCGGGATCAGTTTTTTTGTAGCGCTTTTGACAGCCTTACAGTTTAGTCGTCTTACCCCTCCTCTGGAAGAATTAACTAAACCTGAAATAAACTTTCAAATTTGATAGTTTCTGGGCATTCTCTCCCTAAGGAAGATGATTTAGAAATGATGGAGATCCCAATGGCACCCAGGTAGAAGTCTCATGTTCCAGATGTTTTTCATTAAACTAATACGAATGCCTCTTAAGAGTTATGTAGAAGTAAATTAAAACCCTGAAACATGTGTATTTTAGAAATCAAATTGTATTTTATCAAAACAGCATGAAGGCGCCTATGCCAAAAGCTTGTGATGGCCCTCTAAACCAGGTCAGCCACCAGAGGTGTGGTGTGCTCACATGTATTGTGTGTGTGTGTGTGTGTGTGTGTGTGTGTATGTAAAGGTCATGTACTAAGAGCTCTGTCCAGGAGAAAGCCAGCACTGACTGAGCAGTTTGTTTGATTTCTAAGCACTCAGAATTCAGGCCACAAATATCACGCCAAAAGCAGACCAATGATTTCCAGCCGTGGTCTACAAATTATCCTAAAGGAGGGGCAAGAAGTAAGGGATTAGAGGGATGGCGAGGTCAAGCTAAACTAACAGTTTCACAAATGAGGAAACATTTGCTTTCTGACACTGGGCATGCCCTGGGAAACTAGAGCCAAGAGCACTAAAGCCTTAAACAAGTATTTAAAGAACAGACAGAATTCTCAGCACACGATTCTGAGGGGCCCATGGGAAACTAGGGGACAAGGTAGGAGAGAGTCTCCCACGGTTCCACTGGGAAACTAGGGGACAAGATAGGAGAGAGACTCCCGTGGTTCCATTGGGAAAGTAGGGACAAGGTAGGGGAGAGATTCCCACAGTTCCATTTTAAAGCTTTGGAACCAACTGTGCCAGCACTTTGCAGATGTGAAAAAATGCTACTGGCGGATGCTTTGTATAGCTAATGACTGCAGTGTTAGAATAATTTAAAAACATCTGTAATAGGCTGGCGAGGTGGCTCAGCGAGTAAGAGCACTGACTGCTCTTCCGAAGGTCCTGAGTTTGGATCCCAGCAACCACACGGTGACTCACAACCATCCGTGATGATATCGGACGCCCTCTTCCGGTGCGTCTGAAGACAGCTGCAGTAAATTACACCGGAGCGAGCGGGGTCACAGCGAGCGGGACCAGCAGAGGTCCTGAGATCAACAGCAGCCACATACACGATAGCTCACGGCCATCTGTACAGCTACAGTGTACTCATACACATAATATAAATAAAAATAAATCTTAAAAAAATAAAAATAAAATAAAAACATCTGTAACACGGCAAACTGTTTTTGCTGATGATTTAACTGGACACCAGCTTTTGGAGAAAATATTTCCTTGATTACAGAAGCTTAAGGATCAGGTGCTAAGTGTCCCAAGCCTCTCACTTGCGGCAGTGGTACTGTGTCATCAGGGGCCTGGAGTGCAGGACCAAAAGGAACTGAAATTTTTAGCATGTGACCTTTAGGAGAAAGAGGCAAGTTATAATAAGTCTATACTGGGATTACACAAATACCCAAAAAAGAAAAAAAATCAATCAAGCAAGCAAGCAGGAACCCTAAAATCCCCCAATCACTGTGCACTCCCTCTGGAACTTTCTAAACCTGGACTGCTGTTCCATGAAGTAAGACTGAGGTTCAAGGGCTCCACTATGCGCCACACACTGCAGGCGGTGATGTGCTCATTTGAGTTTGATTTGCAAAAAGATTTTAAATTGGGTCAGGCATGGTGGCACAAACCTGTTGTCTTGGTATTGATGAGGCTAAGGCAAGTGTGAACTTTAAAGTAAGACCCTGTTAGGTAAAGAGTCTTTTAACACCCCTCCACACACCTATTATTTTATTAAACAAATCCAACACACCTGGTACAATTGCCTCCTGACCTGGTTTTAGTAATGTAAGTCTCACATTCCAGAAAGCCCTGGATGCCAGACAAACTAACTGGGAGGGCTGGTCACCATGGTCACCACCTTACTGTCTTCATCATCTCCTCCTTCTTTGGACCCCTATTTCCTTTTTTTTTATTTTTTCCAGACAGGGTTTCTCTGTGTAGTCCTGGCTGTCCTGGAGCTCTGTAGACCAGGATGGCCTCGAACTCAGAAATCCGCCTGTCTCTGCCTCCCAAGTGCTGGGATTAAAGGTGTGCACCACCACTGCCAGGCTTGGACCCCTATTTCCTTGACCCCTGTAGCTCTCCCAAATAATTGGAAACCATTTTCACAGTGTGTTTGGATGGGAGATGAAATGCGTAAAAGGAAAAAAAAATAATACAGTAGAAAGTCATTTATTTTTCTAGATCACTCAAATTTGATGGAGGCAAATATTCCTTAAGAGTTCTTAACGGTGGTGCACGCCATTAAACCCTGCAATTGGGAGGCAGAGACAGGCCAATTTCTGAGTTCGAGGCCAGCCTGGTCTACAGAGTGAGTTCCAGGACAGCCAGGGATATACAGGGAAACTCTGTCTTGAAAAAAAAAAAAAAAAAGAGTTTTTAGCAAGCACTACCATGAATGATCAATGCTTGGCGTCGAGCATCGAGATCCATCGTGGAGAATCGACAGCCTGCAGAAGCGTTCCATGAAAATCTCTACATACCCAACATCCCCGGAAGCAGGAGGACTGCATGCTCCCCTTCTCCCGCTCGCTGGTAATGCAGATGAACGCCATTCACGGCCACCTTGGCGGAAGTCACGGAAGTGCTGGGAGAGAAGGGAATTCCCAGGGGAAGACTTATCATTCAGCATGCCAAGCTGGTAGAGTTAATCCGACAGAGTATCAGGTCTCGTGCATGAGTTAGCACTAGTGCCCACCCAGGCACACACCACTGCTTCTGGTTTGTGCCTCGGCTTTCCAATCCAGATTGTGTTTTCATAACAGACTGCAAATCTGAACAGTGCTTCCCTGGTTTGACCCACTGTGGCACCCAGGAGCTTGTCCTCTGACCTAGTTAGTTTTTTGTTTTTTGTTTTTTTTGTTTTTCTGGTCAATCTGACACAAGCCTGGGACATCTTAGAAAAAGAAACTTAGACTGAGAAAATGCCTCCATTGGTCCAGAGGCTAATCTGTGGGGCATTTTTAAACAGTCATGGCTGATGTGGGAGGGCCTAGACCATTGCAGGTGGTGCTACTCTTGTCAGGTGGTCTTGGGTTTGTACTAGAAGGCAGGCTGGGCAAGCAGCATTTGTCCTTGGCCTCTGCTTTAGTTCTCGATCTTGTGACCTTCCTGGCCACTCCCATGATAGAGGGCGGGGACTAGAGGGTTTGGGAAAGGGAAGGTGCCAGGACAGAGGGGTGGCTCTTCTTCTTGTGGACTGGTAGTAAATTTAAGCCAGCCACTGACTTGCTTTTCCTTCTACATACCTCACCCCATTTCTGCCCTTGGTCAAAATGATTACCAAAATGTGGCACTTTTGAAAAAACATGATTTTGTGGTCCCTGGGCTGGTTTTATCTGATTCACTAAGTTCAAGTAACAAACAACACAAGCTGGGCATAGTGGCACACATGAGATCCCAGCACTTGGAAAGTAGAGGGAGGAGGGTTACAACAAGTTCAGAGTCAGCCTAGGATGGGTAGGGACACTCTGTCTTAAACAATAGCAATAAAGTCAATAAAGAACATGTGGTGGTTTGAATATGCTTGGCCCGGGGAGGGGCAGTACTGGACTGGCAGGTGTGGCAATACTGGAGTAGATGTGGCCTTGTAGGAGGATGTGTCTCACTGTGGGGGTGGGCTTTGAGGCTCAGATGCTGCCGGGCTTCCCGCCATGGCAATAATGGACTGAACCTCTGAAACTGTAAGCCAGCTCCCATTAAACATTGTCCTTAGAAGAGCTGCCTTGGTCATGGTGTCTTTTCACAACAATGAAGCCCTAAGACAGAATGTATGGTGAAGCAGGTTTTTAATCCTAGCACTAAGGAGGCAAAGACAGGCTAATCTCCGAGTTCAAGGCCAGCCTGGTCGACAGAGTAAAGTACATGACAGCAAGGGCTACACTGAGATATCCTGTCTCAGGAAAAAAAAAAAAAAGAATGTGAATATGTGGGAATATGTGTCGAACATTGGTACATCTAATATGTGCATATAAATGTTCTTTCTTCTGGAAATTGTATGACAAAATTGGGAAATAAGAAGGCCTAACATAAGCTCATCTACACAAACATCAGAGGGGCAATAATAAGGCCGATGGAGCCAATTTGTTTTTGTTAACATCGTATTCCTGTGGAACTGGGCTTTATGGCTAGGAAGGCTCTAAGCGTCTTAGAATGAAGAGAGAAGCGGAAGACATGCTTTCTCCCAACAAAGACTCACTTCAGCACAGTTCACATCTGCTTTGCTCCCGGCCCAGCAGGAGAGAAGGCAAAGCGGGGTGGGGGGGTGGGGGGGAGGGGGGGAGGTGGGAGTGGGAGGGGGGGTGGGGGGTTTGCTCAGGGAGGACCGGCTTAAGCTGGAGGCACCTGGGCCAGATACGATTTCCTTTCTTTGTTTCTTGTTTCTGATATTGAGGGAAGCAGGTGACTAGTGTTCACTGGGCTCGTATGAGCAGTAAAGCACAAAGTGCCATCGCCTCCTTTCACCGTCCCTCATGCACAGGAGCTCCTTTAGGGACTCCGTTCCCTGCTGTACCAAGAACTTGTTTGTCAAAGCCATATTGTGCTATGCAGGTGTTCTGTACAAAGGAACCCCCTCCCCACCGTCCTCAGTGCACAGAGCCAGTGGCTTTTGGGGACTGGTGTTGCTGCCAGAGCCCCCAGCATCACTGTCTCTCCCTAGAGCACCGGTTTACAGAGGCATCTTTCCTTCAGCTCCTTTGATCATCCCCAAGCCTCTTTGGTTAAAAAAAACGGCAATAACAACAACAATTGACAGCATCTAACTTCTTCCTGCATCTGGCTGGATCTAAGGTTTGGTTGGTTTCCCATTCCAGACTTCTCTCTAAATTATCACCACCTAACAGGAGTATAAGGGACATCAGGTAGCCAGAGTTCAGCCTACTAGAAACTGCGGCAGGGAAAGTTATGCAAAGGCTTGGAACTGGCTTTGGTGGAGAGAACAAGAAAGGCCAGGTCAGGGGTAGGGACTGGATGATGTGGGGTTCTGCTGTAAGTGGAGTAGGTCCCTGGTGCTTCGTCCTAGGCGTCCAGTGTGCTGCCACACCAGAGGGACATGCACCACACCCGCCCATCCTGCCAGGCACCATTTCCACTCTCCAGGGCTTGGGAGGAGGCAGAGAATGATTTACAAAACAAAATTATTAAATATTGATAAATTCTTCATTTCAAACATAAGGGGGGGGGAGGTTGTGTTTAATCACAGAGTGACTGAAAACTGCCTTGTTTCTATAGAAATACATGATAAACCATTTGGGGTCACGTCAAGCCCAGAGCATTGACTCTGGTTTGTTAGGGTCGCTCTGGCTGTGGTCAGGCCTCTTATAAACAGCTAAGGACGCGTGGAAAGGGGTCAGGCATACAGCGCAAGCCTTTGAGGGCCCTAATGCTTGCTTGGAACCACGTTCCGTACTGGATTTCTCAAACTCTCAGGTAGGAATAAGGACAGAAACCCTCAGAAAACTGAAAACAATCTGCCCCCTTTTCTTTGGCAGTCAGAAATTCTTTCCCATCCCTTCCCTCCCATTCTCCCAACAACCTGCCTTCTAACTATGGGGTCTGAAGCAGGTGTGTTTCTGGGATCGTGCTGTGTTTTACAAACACCCATGACTAGGACAATCCTGAGACATACTCAGAAACTCTGGCCACAGCCCCGTCGCTGCTTCCCAGGTCACACCTTGCAGGACACCGAAGGCATGTCCTCCTGAAGCTTGAAGGCTAGATAGGAGATAGGCAGATAGGACCCACCAGCAGTTCTTTGTGCGCATGTGTGGTGCCTTTCAGGTAAAGGTGGAGGTGGTGGAGACCCTGGGTTGTGGATACAACACAGCAAGTTCACCGTACCAGCACCAACATCTCTTTTCTCCTGTTATTTCAGCAGGGCTCAACATTTGAATTCGAATCACTAGCCAGCCTTCTAACTCCAGGAGCACAGGCTGCACTACACCACAATCTGAACAGGAAGTAAGGCAACTGTACTTTTTAATTTCCTCAGGAGGTCAGGCCAGCAAGACTGAGTTAATTTCTTAAAGAACATCAGGAGAATCACTCTTAAGAGTCCTTCAAAGTGTACCTTCCTGTCTCCTGGTGTTTTTGACTCTGTTCCCTGGGTGTCAAGACCTTATGATGTTTTATATGGTACTGGGGTGGGGGCTTCTACTCTCCTCAAAGAGGGAGAGGTTATTGTGTAGGAAGGCTAGAACATAAGGGCTTGGGGCAAATAGGTAAACCAAGTCACATACTTACTACCACGTGTCTGCACTCTCGTATGTACTCTGCCCAGCACTCATTTCTGAGCAGCACGCCGCAGTAATCCTAACATTACTACAGGGAGGCCACAAGTTGGCTTGATGACCACAGGATTAGATAACCCAGCCCAAGATGAACATCTGAGGATCTGACCGTGCTGTTGGCTTCAGCACGGTGCTGGCTAGTCTCATGTTACCCTGACACTCAAACGAGAGTGATCGGAAAGGAGGGGACCTTAATTGAGAAACTGTCTCCGTGAGATCCAGCTGTAAGGCATTTGGTTAACTAGTGATTGATGGAGGAGGGCCCAGCCCACGGTGGATGCCATCTCTGGGCTGGTGACCTGGGCTCTGTAAGAACACAGGCTGAGCAAGCCATGAGGAGCAAGCCAGTGAGCAGCACCCCTCCATGGCCTCTGCATCAGCTCCTGCCTCCAGGTCCTGCTCTGCCGGAGTTCCCTGTGCTGGCTTCCTTTGATGATGAATGGGGATGCGCGCGCTGAATGAACCCTTTCCTCCCCAGTTTACGTTTTGGTCACTGAAGCAACAGAGAGTCTAACTAGATGAGCACCTTCCTTAGAGGTGGAAGCGGTGATTGCCCTGTAAGATAACCGCCTCGCTTTGAAAGTCCTTACTGCTTATACCCTGGCTTCCTTGGTATACTGGGCTATTATTCATATACGCTAAGTTCCAAACCTGGACAAACGGTTGAGGTGTCTATTTTACATATCAAAGTGGCCCTGGCTTGCAGGCTTTCCCAGCATCCCTCATCCTTACCCATCTTACCCATTAGAGGGTGTAGCTGGCATTCCCTGCCCTCTACCCAGAACTCTCCCGCTCAGGGGCTAGGCTGCTGCCCTTTCCCCAGAGGCCTTTCCTTATAGAATCCAGACATTTTTGGGTACCTGCCCCTTTTCTGTACCTCTGGCCTCCTAGCTGCTGTCGTTGGTGGTCCTCTCTCACTCCCTCTTTCCCTGAGACTGGACTCTTCCAGTTGTGTCTGCCTCTGGCTGTGCCCTCCCTTTTATCTATAATAAACTTTCTCCTTCACCATACCTAGGAGCGGTCATGTCCTTTCCTTTCCTTTCCTTTTTATTTCCTTGTTTTTCATTCCGTATGCTAACTATATCACTGATGGTACTTGTTAATTATTTGTATCTATTCTGTTTCAGGTCTCTCACAGTCGTTGCTCCAGATACAAACGCTGCAAGGCCAGAAATCCAGAGAGGTTGAGTAACTAGTCTAGAGTCACACAGCTAGGAAGGGTCAATAACAATACAGCTACTGAAACTACGTGAACTCGAAAGGCCATGATTTCTCTTTAATCTCCTGGTAGAACTCAGTCCTCAACAGGGCAAAAGTGCTGGCGTGGCATTCAGTCTCACTGCCAAGATGGGGGTGGAGGCAGGGATGAGGGGAAGGAACGGACCTGATTCTTTGGTGGGGCCTCCTTAGGTTAACTCAGAAAATACTGTTTTCAGGCTGTGAGATTTAGTAAATTATTAATACCAGAGCTGACATGCAACTCTCCACAGAAAAGATGACTTTCGACAGATCACAGAGATTATGAAGTAAGAAAAGGGTCAAAGTTCCAAGCATGAGGTTTACAAGAAACTCTGTGGCCTACAACTCAGCTAGCTGCAGGCTGGACTCTGACTGTGCAGAGGTTTTCATGGGACAGCTGCTGCGTGGGGCTGCAGCCTGGCTTCAGGATTAACCAGCTGGAGCTGCTTCTCAGGTTACAGGCAGTGTATATGTCTGAAATGGCAGGGCAAGACTCAGGGAAACTTTAGCAGAGATCTTTCAGGAAGAGTGGTCTACAGTGCAGCTAAGTGAATGGGACTCTCAACAGCCACTAAGTCACCGATGAGTACGACATTAACACAACCCTCGTAGCTTCATTCAAGCCCTTCTTGCAATCAGGAAACGGTAAAATGCCTACTCTTCGCTGGCAAGTTATACAACCAGAGTCATTGACATGCTTTTCCACATGTATATTTAAAAAGTTGCTAACGTCACATGAGAGAAGAAATCTGAATTGGATATAAAGACTAAGAGCTACACAATCATGCTACTAATGTTTTAAAAAAAAAACCGAGTCGCTTTTCTCTTCTTTCTACTTCCATATTATGTGCTCAAACGATTGGTTTCCACATCACGTCTACTAAAGTTCTAAATGCCAGTTACAATTGTCAATGGTAAACTGCACATGGCCACTGCCTATGTCTGCATGTGTATATGGTGGAATGTACACAACTTCAGGGTGCTCTAGCCACATCTCTGCTCACATTATCTTGTGACTGAACACCCATTTTCAAGACAGCAGGTCTCATGAATGTTGTTATTATTTTAGCAACGGACTGGAGTGCACACACACACACACACACACACACACACACACACACACACACACTAGACTCTCTGGTGTCCTGGCCACCATCACCAACACACACACACCACACACACACACACACACACACACACACACACACACACACACACACATACACGAATCTCTGACAGGGAAACCTGGGACTTTGAAATTACACAGGTTCCCAAGCAGATTGTCTTGCATACTGAAGTTTCAAATTAGTAAGGAAAAGGACTCAGGAAGCTTAGGTCCTGCCTGCCACTGAAACAGGTTAGGCAGATTTCTGATTTGGCAGGAATTACTGTTCTCAGCATCTGGCCACAGGCCAGCAAACGTCCCCCTCTCCCCACCCCGCCTCCTCAGTTCCTTCCCTCTGCACTGAGGCGGCTGGACCACCACCCAGCACTTAGAGCCTAACCCCAGGCATCAAAGTGCTCGCGCACCAGTTCTGCGGGATCTGGACTTGTGTCTGAGCAAGGAAGGGCCGACAGCACCAGGCGTCCGTATCCCTCCCCGGCCAGTGGCCCGCGCTGCCCCAAGCGCGCCATTACCCGAAGGTGGCTGCGGGCTCGGCCTGGGGTACGCAGATCCGGGATTTCAGGGGCGAGAGGAGCAGCCGCAACCGCTGGGCGGCGGGGCGGACTGCTGCGGTCGCCATAGCTCCAGGTCGCACAGCCTCGACGGAACGCGCATGCGCCCGGCTGGATGCCACCCTTCAAGTGCCAAGCGCGAAGTCCCGCCCCTGGTCCGACCTGCCATGCCCCAAGCCCGCTCTGCTCCTAGTCAGGCCTGCCCAGAAACAGAAATGGAGTATGTCCTTCTAGTCCTAGCTCCCTCAGGGTAGATAGACCAGTAGACACTGCTCCTTGCAATTGTTATGGAGTCCAAGGGTATGGGAAGTCTGTGCTGGGTATCTAAGCAGAGAGAGCCTCTGAGAGACAAATTGCACAGTAGAACATCGCTTCCTGCCTCTGTTGAGAAAGGAAAGTTCAAGCTGGCCTAGAACTCTAGCTGATGTTGATCTTGAGATCCTGATCCTCCTGACTCATGCTGGGACATCTGGCCGGCATCACCACACCTGACTACATCGCACTTCTCACGCTATTTTCTAGCGCTTTTCCCTTGATGTTAAGCATAATGGTACCAAGCCTTTAGGTTACTTATGTCAACACTTATTATGTAAGTCTTAAGAACTCATCATTTGTACATCTTGCTGTGTTAGCTTTATGCACCACTGTGACAAGCATTTGAGAACATTTTAAAAGGAGGAAAGGCTCATGCTCTCAGTCCAAGGTCACTTGGACCCATTGCTTTGAACCTGAGGAAAGGCAGCAGTTGGTGGGAACCGAGGCCAGAGTGCTTAACAGAGGCTGAGAGAGATAAGAGAAAGAACTGGAAGAAATGGTTCAAAGATATGTTCCCAGTGACCTGCTTCTTGTAGTCAGGCCCTGCCTTCTATATCTTCCAATAATACCAACAAACTATGAATCCATTAATGAATAACTTCACTGATTCGAATAGAGCCCTCAGGATCCAAGCACCCACCAATGATTGGTTTCAGTAGTTGGGGGAAAAGCTTTCAATACTTCATACCAAAAACTACTGTCATTTTTGTGCCAGAGGACTTAACGTGCTTCACTTTATTTTTAAGTAGTTTATGCTCTTTCTTCATCCATACCCCTTACCCCAGATTATAGATGAGGAAACAATGGGAAGGGAAGTAGGGGTATTCGGGCCGACTTAACTTCCTAATGCTATATGAAAACACCGTACCTCTTACCGCAATAACACTAGCTCTTAATTCTTTATAATCACTTGTAAATGTCATTGAGTCCGTCCTCCATTTTAACTCCACCCCCTTTTTTGAAGTGATGAAATCATGAAGGGAACCTTGATTTCTTCCCCTTCCTCACCTTCCCCGGCCTTTTTGGGTAGTATTACGTCAGCAGTTACGAAACGTTCTCAGATTGAGTGGCTCAGTTTTAGCCACAAACTGGATGTCAACCCTTTAGACGTCTTTGTCTATCGCTTATACCACGGAGAAGCCTAGGGTGAAGCTAGCCATGGATGCTTGATCCTCCTGTGTCAGCCTCCCCAGTGCTGGGGATACAGCAAACTACAGCAGAGGAAGTAATGACAGTCAAAGGGACATCCAGATATGTGGACAAGAGTTGACATACTACTGGAATTTTCACTGAATATAAACATGACATTTTGGAAAATGTGGTAAGAATATAAGGTGGAAGATTCTACCAAGGAAGTGATTAGGCCCTCCGTGTATAGAGAATTGACTCCTATCAGTTGGCTTCTGCCCTCCATATTAAAGTACAAAAAAAGCACATGTGCACACAAATATAAATA
This sequence comes from Hylomyscus alleni, assembly GCA_019843855.1. Lineage (NCBI taxonomy): Eukaryota > Metazoa > Chordata > Mammalia > Rodentia > Muridae > Hylomyscus > Hylomyscus alleni. Next base: position 38,373 of record JADRCC010578119.1, read on the forward strand.
AATAAATAGGACACTGAGTGAATATGTTGTTCATTTATGAACCTTCATTAACTCAAAGTGAAAGGGTTGAAAATATTTACCCTGTTAGAATAGGTTGCATCTTTTTGTAAATAACTCTTTAAAAAGCAAAGCAAAAAACAAAAAACCCCAAAAAACATCAAGATAATGGTTAAGGGCTGGAGGGAGTAGGGCTGGAGCGAGCGGGGCTGGCAGATGTCCTGAGTTCAATTAAAATATATATATATATATATATATATATATATATATATATATATATGAAGAAGTTTTTGAGGAGGCTGATGAGATGGCTCAGTGGTTAAGAGCAATGACTGCTCTTCTGGAAGTCATGAGTTGAAATCCCAGCAACCACATGGTAGCTCACAACCATCCGTACAGCTACAGTGTACTCATAGACATAAATAAATCTAAAAAAACCTAGTTTTTGAGGTAGAGCTCCTTTTCTCACTCTTATACAGTAACCACACAGCGGGTAAAAGGCAGGATCACAAGCACAGCAAGTAGAAAACCTGTGCGTGGGAGCAACTGTCCAGTCTCCTCCCTCGTGTTCTGCTCTGGCTCTCCTTGAATAACTGGTTTCTGGCCCAGGTACAGTAGTGGAGTGTGGCTAGGACTGAAACCCTCAGAGGTAAATGTGGCTGTTTTTCAGGGTGGTACTCAGAGCAGAGCTGAAAGGCCTCTGAGCCATGTGGATGGACTACGGTGGTGCTGGCCTCTTGGGGACAGAATGTGCTGCATGGCAACACCTTTTCACCATCAGTATATCCTGCGGTTAGCAACAGAGGAGCAAAGGGGGGGGGGAACACACAGGAGATGCCAACACGAGCAGTGTGTCCATACAAACTTTATTCAGTCCCCTGTATTTAAAGTACAAATATATAATAAGTATATATATAAAAGAAAGGTTATCTTATTAAAAAACGAACCAAACAGAACTCTGAGTTCTGGAAACAGGGTTAGTCTCCTCAGGCCTTCAGTGTCCTGGTGGTGGCCATCTTGTTTTTTCCATGATGTGGACAATGACATTCAGGCCTACCTTGTACCTCAAGACTATAGCATTCTGCATGGCTTAGGAGGTGTTCTAACTCCATGCTGGGCTCCCAGAGGGACTCCCACACTCCACGTGCTTGTTCGGAGCAGGTACTCCTGACTACAAAGTCATCAGTTATCATGATTCAGCTGAAGCAAATGAGAGTACTTAAAGGTCTTTGGGTCTAACCTGCCAATGACTGGCCAGCACACCATGAGAGTATATGGCTTAATCTACTGACCATCCTTCAGCTCATACAGGTTCAGCCACAACTTGAAGTGCCAGGTCATTGTATGGCTGTCAGTGGTGAGCCTGGAAAGATCTGAAAGTCTGTGGTCACAATCTGGACCTGGACCTGATGCACCTATCTTCAGCAATGGATATACAAGTCTTCCCCTAGCAAACACGAACAGACATAATTTTAATACTAGGACCCTGATTGCTACTGCAATTCCAAAACCAGCTCTGGCCTCTCTTGCTATTTTATTCCCCTAAACTCCAGTAAACTAAAAGTAGTTTCTAATTCTGTCTTCTGAAAACAGCATTAGAATAGAAAAAGCATTTGAAGACTATGGAGGCTCCTTCAGGAAAGCCTGGATCCTCCCTTGCTCCAATTCCCTTCCACTGTGCATGCTCTGTGCGGTTAAGGATGACCCGGGCCTGTGTGACAGGAGAACTAAGGCATATAAACTTACAGCAGGAAGCTGGGTGGTGGTGGCACACACCTTTATTCCCAGCATTCGGGAGGCAGAGGCAGGTGGATCTCTGAGTTGGAGACCAACCTGGTCTAAAGAGTGAGTTCCAGGACAGCCAGACTGAGAAACCTTGTCTGGGAGTGGGGTGGGAGGTGGGGAGATAACATTATAGAAGAGTTCCTCCAAAGAACATGTAGCAATATCTAGTTATTTCTGTCACACATGGTGGGTGTTGTGGGGTTGACTTGTACTATTGGCATCTTGCAGATGGAGGCCAGCAATGTTCCCAAATATCCTGCTGAGTACAGGGTAGCCCAACAGAGGAGGATGAAGTGCCAATGAGTGCCAGAATGGCCAACAGGGCCAGAGCAGCATTGCAGCCCATCCCAGCAGTGGAGGGGATTCACCCCATGGCCTGTGACCAGCCGGTGTCAGCCCCTGGCGTAGGCAGCTTCAGTCTTCTACCCTGGCTCCTTCACTCACTCGTATCGTAGGTTGCATATGGGCTTCCTAAAGGCACAACAAGCAGACTCTGAAGCTGTCCTTTTTCCAATTCATGGCACACAGAAGAAACATAGTTCTACAGGACACTGGAGAAAACTGAAGAAAGTTTCTGAACACCATGAGCAGTGCTATGGTGCAGCCATATCCAGGGAGGAAGAGACGGAGTTTCCTGATCAGTGTTGCCTGAACATCTCTTTCCTCTGTGCAGTGCGCAGGGTGGGAAACTGCATGAAGCACCAGAATGGTAGGAAAAACTTTAGAAACTTAAAGTAGTTTTTTACAGTCAGCGGCAGTTCTGTGATGACAGCCAGTACCTGAAGTTCTCTCTCTGTCCTGTACTTTTTTTATTCTTATCACTTCTTAAAAATTGCTCATTGATTGATAATCTGATAGACTAGAACTGCACATGATTCTTAAAGCTTAAAGTGACAGTACAGAAGTGGATGCTAAAGTTAACAGATCCTGTAATCTTTAGAAGAGCCGTGGCTCATAGAAGGTATTTGAGCAGAATTTTACTGCACCCGCAGTACATGAAGTGGGAAGCTAGCTGATTTTACATTCTTTGAATGTTTTTTGTTTGTTTTCCCCTTACCCAATGAAACCACAGGAAACTGAGCAAATAACCGAAATGAAGACTATGACACAAGGTGAACAAAGGCCATCTTCCCCTCAACATCTCCTCTCCCTCTGAAAACCCAATACGCTGTATTTTTAAAAAATTTTTTTCTTCTACTGGTCATGGACCATTCACCAACATGCTTGCATGTTCTGAAGAATCATTGTGGGCTTCAGATTTCTCTTCTCATTCATCAGTTCCAAACTGCACGACACTATGTGCTCAGGTGCAGAGCTCATACTGAGACAGAATTCTCAAGGCTAGGGGGCAAAAAGGGTTTGTGCACCAGACGAATAGTTTGGTTCCCACTGCCAGAGCCTGCCCAGGCTTAGCTCTGGCTGGCACGAATCAAGTGGTTCAGCAGGTCTATCCTGCAACACTGGTGAAGTGCCTGGGCCAACTTTCCCACTGTGGCCCCCTTGGTGCCTTCTCGCATCAGCCACTTCTGAAGCATTTGGTAAACTTTCTCTTTCAGTCCATCTCTTTCGTAGTCATGGTCAATTTCATCGATCTGAGACTCGGTGAAGCCCAGCTTGCGGGCACAGTTTTTCCACTGTTTTCCCAGGTTTTCCCTGATAGGGTTCAGGTGTTTATCAGTCAGACTAGTGGCGTTATCTGTTAAATGGAAAAGAGAAGAAACATCAGGCTGCAGCCCATGTGACCAGTCTAGTGTCTTTGTATTGCTCAAAGGGCCCAGGAAAGTAAAGAATATGAGAGACATAGAAAGAAAATTTTTTGGTTTGTCTTGTTTTGAGACAATCTTGCACTGTAGCCCCTTTGTCTCCCTGGGACTGGGATTGTAGTGTGCACCATCATGCCTGGTGATAACTGTCATTGACTTGTTGGACAATACTTGACCTAACTGCAGCCATTATGAAGTCTTTATATGAGTTAAAAAAGGATGCTGCTTCCTTCTTGGAAGATGTACAGCTTCCTGAGCCATACATAACTTATGACTTCCTGAACAAATGCCCTACATGGCTAGCTATTCTATTCAACTCTCACTTGAGTCTTGTTCTAGTTAGACTAGCTAGATCTAATGGGCAGTGGTGGTGCGGGGCAGGGAAACTGTCAACTTACACAGTGCGTAGTCCAGGGACACCCATTTCTAGACAGTTCACTTTCCTCTTAACAAGGACACTGAGACCGGGTGTAACCTTCATTTAATTACTATGTCTTCCCTTACCTCTCAGTAGATGAGAATATAAACTTTTCAAGGTTTTTCTCTGTCTATCATATCAAAGGCCCTTCATTTTATATATACATGGCCTTTCTCTTGCCATTAGCTCCATCACCATAGATATTCATAAAAATAACACATAAAGGGAACACATGAAGATAAGAGATGGCCCAATGTGGTGGTGCATGCCTTTAATCCCAGTACTTGGGAGACAGAGGCAGGTGGATTTATGTGAGTTCAAGGCCAGCCAGGGCTCTCTCTTCTCTCTCTTCTCTCTCTCTCTCTCTCTCTCTCTCTCTATATATATATATATATATATATATATGCATATATTTACATATATATACACACACACACGTGGTAGTGGTGAAGAGGGAGATAGAGATAGGCAGATATAGAGAGACAAAGAGAGAAAGGGAGGGAGGGAGAGAGCACATCTCAAGAAAGAAAGAAAGAAAGAAAGAAAAGCCACCATAATAGTCTTTTGTTCTTGTGCCCCCTCAGAAGGCTGAACCTAAGGGAAAACCCACCTTGTTTCTCCCCCAGCTCCCATTCTTTCTTCAGTACCATAGTGCAGACTCTGTCAAATACGGCAGCAGACTAAGACCCCCCCTAAGATAACTGTAAATTGCCAGTCTCTGTAGGAGCCCTGGGTGTCAGTAGAGTCACAAAGGTAACTCCGGTTCCTCAAAAGCTAAGAACCCATCTCTCAGACGTTTTAAAGATCACCCCTCAAATGGAATAGTACAGGGATTCATGCGACCTGTGGGCCAAGTCTGGCTTCTGCTTTTTGTAAATAGTGTCAGGAACCCTATCTGTCCTCATCCTTGTGTTAAACTACCTGTGGCTGTTTCTGCACTCCAACGGCAGAGAGGCCTCAGGATCAGCAGAGCCTTGCCTATCAAGTGGCCCTTTATAGAAAAAAAATGCCAACCCTTATGTAAATCAGAAAGTTGAATTCTGGTTTCTTTCTGAGGCAGGGTCTTGCTATAGCCAGGGTGGCCTGGGACTCATCATCTTCCCACTTCAACTGCCCTAGTGATGGATTATTGGCATACAGCACCACACATGGCAGAGAGCTGTGGACACCCCTGAGCACTCTTGTTTTGATTACAGAGTGCTATGGAGGGCAAGGTCTCCCGCACTTTACAGAATCCCTTTGCTGTAGAGCCAAGGGAGCTATTTCCCTAAGTCTGGACAGGATCATGGGTGATAATGTTTAATATTCTCAGGCAGTGCCCTATGTTTTCAACTCACACTGACTAGTTTAAGCTTTATAGCACCACCACCAATTAGATACTGTGATTTTCCCTGTGTTAAAAAAATAGATTATAAAGGATTAAAAACTGCCGAGGAGGGGCTAGAGTAGATGGCTCAGCAGTTAAGAGCATTTGTTCTTGCTTGGGTCAGTTTCCAGCATTCACAGAGCTCACAACTATCCATAATTCCAGTTCTAAATTTTCTAACACCGTCTTCTGACCTCTGTAGGCACCAGTCATATATGTAGTACATGAGGACAAAACAGTCATACAAGTAATATATAAATCTAAAAAAAAATTAAGGAGGAAACTCAAGGAGAATCTTAAAAGAAACCTTAAGATTCTATTATGTTCCTCTCAAGAAGTAAAAACGGTCAAGAGATGTCTAAATCATAGGATACTACACCCTTAAAAAAATATTCCCTTCAATGCTGGGGACTGAGTTCAAGGCTTTATGCATGCCAGGTAGGCGGTCTACTATAGCTATACTTCAGCCCAACGTTAGTCCTTAAGAATTTTACCAAAGATGGTTTGGTGCCTGGAAGCTGACTCTTCTTTGCAAGTGTTGTTTGGTGGTAGTAAATTCAGTCCAACATCCATATAATTACAGTTTCCAATCTGAATACCAGAACTATTGTATATAGTATATCTTACGGAGTCATCTGAGTAGAAAAAGAGATATAGGTAAGTGCATGGGATTGAAAGCAAGAGAAAATAGATGGCTTATAAAGGGATGGGGCTTTCTTAACTGCTCATCCTATGATACCCTTAACAGTCAACTTTTTTTAATGTAGCTTCTCGAATTCACAACCATTAACAAAAGACATCAGTGTTGGCAAGAATGTGGGAATATGAAGGATCTATCCATTGTTGGCAATGAAAATCATAAAACCCACGTGGACGACAGTACTGAGTTTCTTAGAAATCAGAGACAGAATTGTCATGATTCAGTAATTTTATTCTAGGTATATATGTACACATGCACACATGTAAAGAGACAAAGGCAGACAGACTGCCTAAAGATGCCTACATCCACGTTTACAGCAGGATCACTCAAAACCATAGATAGCATCTCAATTGCTACTTTATCTTCCTTTCCCCCTTCCTGGTAACCCATCCTCTTTACATGGCAGCCTAGTGTTGGAAAACTCACATTTGTTAGTTTATACCTGCTCACAGAAGCAAGGAAAAGAATCATGCTGCAGTGAGGAAATTCGATCTGTTCATCTATTAAGTTGGTGGTCTATGAGATCCTCCTTAGGGCATAGTAATTCCATGACTGACTGTGAACTGAGATTCCCCTACTACTGGCAAAGACTCATCATTATTAAGGGCATCTATTCTTGGCAGGACTGGGGCCTAAAGAGAGAGGAAGGACTCCTGCAGCAAACTAGTAAGACTGGGCTACTCAGACATGCTAAATATCAGTTATGAGTGCTTCCCGTCTACTCAGATCCAAGCTCCATGAGGAAAGCTCAGGCTGCTTATTCACGTTACAGTTCTCTAGCAGCCTACAGGTACAAAGCAGGAAGCACGCTAGAGATTTTTATTGAATTAATCATGAATGAATAAAATACAATGGTGGCGAAAACCATTTTAGCTGAAAATGCAAAGGGAACAATAGCATTTCCAGTTAGTATGTGCATGTTACAGATCCCACTTAATACCTAGTCGGCCAATGTGCTTTCCACAGAACTCCCAGGAAAACCCACAGAAAAGACAAGAAACTTTGGAGAATTTGTCATTTTGAAAGAAACTGGTTTTTTGTGTGCTTGTTTGGTATCAAGGACCACAGGGGCCTCATTCATGTTAGGCCAGCTCTGTACCATTGGGCTACACAGCCAGCTCAGAAAATACTGTGGTTCTCAAAGCTGCTTCTATGTATGCTGGTTCCTGGATTCCTAGGATACAGTACAGTTATTGCTAACATCTGGATGAATGAATCAATTGATGATATCTGCTTAAGTGAAGGCAGCATGGGAACTATTATTTGGTAATAATGATGAATACTAAGTCACTTCAATGCTAAAGTATTAGAAAATACATCAACTAGCTTGGATCTTACCAGAGAGAGCCGTGGAAGACGAAAACCACCTTTCTTACCAAAAATTGTAGCCTATATCTAAATAAGAAACAAAAATACCTAAGACTTCTTTCCTACCCTCAGAATACAAAAAGATAAGAAGAATTTAAGAAAATACTTTCCATTTATTGGAGTTGCTGGGTATCTTGAGATTAGTGTCTTACACAGGCTAAAGAGAGATGCCTATCAGTTAGAAGAATCTATAATCCACATTGGAGGCATCAATGATGAGTCCCAGGCAAAGACAATTACACACCAAGTGGTCTGATGGAGACCATTTCATTGTGGAAGGCTGCATCTGTCTGCTACAGGCTCTAAGTAGCATATTCTTTGTCCCCATCAATAACTTAGACTCAATGACAATGCTGGTGGTGCTTCATTCTTGGGGTAAGAAAGGACAAGATGGGGACTATTAAAAGTTCATTTACCTGTTAGTGGCAAGGAGAAGTACGGCATGGTGGGTGTGCTTCCCGGGAGGTTGGTCTCTGGCACTGGAGTTTTATGAGCACTGTACATTTGGCTTAGATTTTGCCCATACCATGTAGTTCCAAACCCATGCTGATTGTATAATCCATTGTTCCAAAGTGG
>JADRCC010578121.1:0-28184 GCA_019843855.1 Hylomyscus alleni
CCATGCATTCCATTACACATGTCTGTACTAAAGCACAATTATACACCAATGTAGTCATCCAACACAGCAAACAACCTGTGCCAACAAACACAACCAAATACCATATCAACACATACAGCCTTTATGAACACCATGTATGAACAAACATGGGTTCACTCCGTGAATCAGGCCAACACATTCACACTCCTAACACACACCATGACAGCCACAAGAGCCACGGTGATATTTACAGTACACAACAGTGTGGGGGCCTTCCTTACACATGTACTCCCAAGCCATATACCCCAACACATACTTAAACACTCTACACAAGTACAAGGACCCTGGTATATCCTCAAGGGAGTTAAGCCAACCGACATATATGTATCATAGTACTACCTCAAGATGTACACTCAGCGCAATCAATATCTACACACACCTCACTCACATAGAAGGAATCAGTTAATCATCTTCTCATACCCACCATGCTAAATCCACTCTCACCCCTGAAAAAGAGCCCCGACTCTGGCCCTGAAAGCAACCTTGAGAAAGCGAAGCCCAGAGCGTTCTAGGTTAGTGCGGCCAATGTGAAATGGTTGCTTGGTTCAGCCTATGGTGCCAGGAGGCTAGCAAGACAACAAAGACTCCCGCCCCTCGTCTGGAAGCATTCCCAGTGAGCCGGCCCTCCTAATTTACACCTCAGAGGATGGGGTTGACCCCACTAGGAGGATTAGAGCCTCCTCCTTTCTCTTCCCATCTACCTGACAGTGGGGTTCCCTTCTTCAGAAAGGACTGGAGCAGCTGAGAGCTGACTTCCACTCAAGGCTGATGTGAGCATTATCCTCTCTTTGAGTCACTGTCTCTCACCACCCACATACTGCCACAAAGGGTATGTAAAGGATCCCAACAAGGGACCCTAGCATTGGACACCATGGGGAAACTGAGGCTTTTGCAAGCTCACACAAGGCAGACAACCAGAAGTCCACTGGACCGTGGTCCTATAGCCTTGGAGGAGCTGCACCCCTTTCTCCCCTCCCTGTGTTGAGCCCGGAGAGACACACTGAGTTTGTGGCCTTCAGCAGGGTTGGAAGTTGGGGGAAGGGCTTCAAGTCTAGTGGAGCTTAAAACTGGCTCCTAGTCAGTCAGCTGGGACTGAGCAGAGCCATCACCAGACACCTTCTTTCCTTACTTCATTTTCAGAAGACAGGAGAGGACAACTCCACAGAAGCACTCAAGGGAAGCAGCATCCTCCAGTCTCCCCGCAGCCTGCTCTACCAGGAATGTCGAGCTGCTTCTGTCTTCTGCTGAGCTGACTCCATTCCTAGCTGAACTACACAGCCAGCCTGTGTGAGAGGCTGCTGCCACTCCACAGCTTTGTGACACATTTCAACCTCTCAGAGCCTCCATTTACACACAGCCTCTCCCCCAGCTCCAGACTGTGAGACACTACTTGACCTAATGTGGACAAAAGCTTCCTCAAAAGCAGGACACCTCCCCTAGTTCAAGGAACACTTGGACTCCTCATGAGCCTGCAGCATCATCCCCTGCATGATCTTTCACCTTAGACAGAGGAGCGTTTGGGATCATACACTGTTTTCACATGGAGAGGAGAAAAACCATCAGGCCTCTCCCTTTGCTTGAAAGATCTCTACCTCAACCATCCCATGGGCCCCACAAACTGGCTACAAACAACTTATTCTGTGGCCATTCCCCAATGCCTTCCTCTGGTCTCGGTAGGCACTGCACTAACCCAATCATACCCCAACACAGACGTACATATTCACACACTTTTTAAATGATCTTTTTAAGAGGCGTTACTAGGCCCCTACAAATGGGTATTCTTCATGTTTGGCGGTACGTGGGTATGAGATTTGAGTTCTCGCAGCCTGCTCGCTGTTAGGAGGAGAGGGAGGCAGCGCCCGATGACCACTGCAGATGCTGACTCCACCTTGTCTTAACCAGACCCACTGTTTTCCCAGTATCACAGGCTGATGTCAACCAGATCCGGTGAGTTTAAACCAGCAAGGCCAGTCTTCTGGTGCTATGTAAATTACCAACAACCCTTCAGCTGAATGAATCTCCATTTCATGCCAATCACAAGACTCCATTCAAGGAAATGCTTTCTTGTGCTCAGTCTATACTGTGCTTGGACCGACAAGTGCCACCATCATGACTGTGTTGACAAGGAACACAAGGGGCTGAGGAGCCATTACTGGGCCACATGCAAGAACATCCTATAGCCATCCAGGTTGAAATGGGGCCTCTGCATCTGTAAAGCTCTACCTCCAGGTATGCTGGAGGACTGGGAGATGGAGAGGACCCAAGGGGAAAGGAGACAGAAGGGGTCTACTCAGCCTCCTGCTCACCAGGCACAGATGACCTAGTGGGGTTTAGACACAAACATCAGTGTGAAGAACCCAGATGTGGTAGTAAACCACTGCAATCCCAGCACTCAGGAGGTTCAAGCTAGAGGCCAATTTGGGTTATGTGGCAAGACCTTGTTTCAACTTCTCCACACATACACCTCAAAGTAAATAAAAACCAATTTCAGTTCTATAACACCCCAAGACTTGAAACCCTGGTCCTCTACTCATCCCAAGAGAAGATGAGCCCTGCAGAGTTCATGGTTCTAGTCATGGCGACTTCTGGGATGTGGACAGATTTTCCTTCACAGTGACCAAGTACCTGACATAAATAACCGAAGGGAGGAGTGGTTTCTTTCCACTCAAGGGTTCATATAGTTCAGTCTAGTATGGAGGGAGAGCACAATGGGGAATCATGGTTTACACCAGAGAAGCCATAAATCAAAGGAAGGGGATATAAAGGAAGAAGCCCTAGCAAGAGGTAAGCCCAAGGACACACCTCCAGTGACCTTCTTCATGTAACTAGGCACTACCTCCTGCCTTTGCCACTCCCTGTTGGAGAAAATGCTCCTCCAACAATAGCCGTCACCTTTATCGGATCAGCTGTGCCTGCTTGCAAAAGCCCATCAAACATATGGGACTGTGGCATTCCCTTAAAGAAAGATCATGTTCGAGGGTCATTGAACCATCACTTGAGTTTCTAGTCACCCCTCCCAACCATTTGTATATGATCCTGTACTAAGTGCATGGGACCTCAGGGTCTCAGGAGGTACTAGAATACAGATCAAGGAAAGTTAAGTGCAGAGGGCCTCTATCTACATGACAATGGGGAAGCCATCTTTAATGCCAAGCAAAGACTTTCCAGTGGGATTGCTTTGGGATCACCCATGCTTCTGTGAGTGACTCCTCATTCATGCTCTGTAAATAAAGCCAAACAAACTCACAGTTCCCCAGGTAAACTTGGGTAGAACTGTACTTTGGTTTGTCACATAGATCTTATAAGGAACAGGGAGACAGTACTTACATTTACCCAGGGAAAGATTTCTTGACTCACCTCCCAGGAATCCCAGTGTGATATGAGTCCATCGAGGGTTGAAAATCAGAGCCTTCAGAATCCAATCACCCACAACCCATCAGCTGGCAACTCAGCCCCAGCACAGGATATAGTGGGGCTGTTTCATGTTCAAATCATTCCAATTGTACCAGGGAGAGAAAGAGGCAGTGGAAGAAGATAGGAGACATGAGACCACGAACACTGGGAAGGGATCTCACTCTTTGCCATAAGTGAAGTCCAATAAGCTGAGGCACAGAAGTAGAAAGAAAGCTGTTCAAGCAGCCCAGCAACATGGTCAGAACCAGGACCAGGGTGAGCTTCAAGGTGAACTGTGAGCTGCTGTCTGTCTTTTCTTTTTCTTTGTTGGTGTATTATTGTTTTTGAGACAGGGTTTCGTTATATAAACCAAGCTGGCTTTGCTGAGAGCTGGGATTAAAGGCATATGCTACCACATCCAGTTTCTTACTTATGTGTATGTGTGTGTGTGCACGCGAGCCTCTGGGATGTACAGACGTCAGAGGACAACTTGCAAGGATCAGTTCTCTCCTTCCACCATGTGAGTTCTAGAAACAGAACTCAGGCCTTCATGCTTAGATGCAAGCACCTTTACCCACCAAACCATCTGGCTACCCCAAGATGGTTCCTAAATGTTAAACAAACAAACAAACACACACACACAGTGTATTAGACTCTGACTCCAGAGTCAGGCCTGTGAGGCTGCATGTCACGAAGCACCAAGGAACAGAGACTTCAGATAGTGTCTCTTTGCTCAGGTCACCTATGATTCCTTGTGTAGTTCCTGCCCCCACAGAGGGGCAACATCATCTACCACAACAGTGCCCTTCTGCTAGCATGCCAAACGGGGTGTTGTGCAGGCCACATAGTCTGGCCAGAGCCCCTGTGAGCAGGTGTGCACAGTTTCTAGATAAAGGAAGGTCAGTTCGAGTCAAATGGACAAAGTGTATGCCAGCAAACATACAACCCAGTATGAAGTCATGCAATTAATTACTCGGGGGCTCTTACTTAGGTTCCCAGGGACAGGTTCATATGCATTGCACAGTCTGACAACTGCCTGGTTCAAGAGTCAGTGACCAAAATGATAGCGTGAACAGAGACCAAGAGACAAGTTTCAGAGCCTCCTCTCTGTCCCATGGGAAGACACGCCGGCTTTTCTATGATGCCGTGTCAGGCAGCCCTCCCAAGGTGCCCAGCTCCTCTGAGATGTATGCCTCTCCGGCTTTGCACTCCCTGCCCTTCCAGAGGCTTCCTCAGAAACCAGACTCTCCTCCAGTACCTTCCTATGGATGGGCTTCATGGCCTAGGAGAAAGGACCCCAGCTAGGGGCAGGCCAGTGTATTGTGATTTGAATGCGGACTGCCCCTCCAGCTTGATTCCCAGGTAGTGGTGGAGTTCTGGGAAGTGAAACTTTTAGGAGCTGAAGCCTTGTTGGTAAAGAGGATGCTGTGGGGGAGCCTTAAAAGTTGTTGTTCAACCCCATTTCTAGCCAGAACCCTCCATGTTCAGTATTATGTGAGAAGCCAGCATAGCAAGCTTCCTTAGCCATGGACCAAGTCACTTCAGCCACCATACCTTCCCTGCTATGATGTGCTATATCTCCTGAACCTGGCATCAGAGTAAGACTCTCTCCTCTTAAGTTGCTTCTGTTGGATATGCCATTGGAGTAAGGACAGAGGAAACTAATATTTCATATCTGTCTCCCCCCACACACACACACACATCACAAGACTGGTTAGGCTCTACAGAGGGGATGAACTATTCCTTTCTGCTCAGTAAGTTATTGGCAGCCAGACGAGGAGATGCACACCTACAATCCCAGTACTCAGGAGGTGAGGCAGGAGGATGGAGCATTCAACACCAGTCTGGCCTATTAAAATAAATAGTTACTTAGGTAACTCCTTAACCCTTTAGGATGTAAGGGCACAAACAGGACAGCGGGGAAGTCCTGGAGCAATGACACCTGTCTTCCAGATATCCACCTCACGCCACACCATTTGACAGATCCTAGACAGTGTGTGAGCCTCTGTGGGCTACGGTGGGCTCCCTCTTTCCTCACCTTTGCATCCTCGATATGTATTGCTCAGCATCCAGAACCTTCTTAGTGCTTCATCCTCCACTGATTAAACAGTGGCGTTAACGATTAAACATGGACGCATGCTCCATGAATGGACGAATGGGTGGGAGAGTATCCAGGCGAGGGGAATGAGCTCGCTTTAGGGGACAGTCATAGGAGGAATTTACTTGTGGCAAGAATCTCCAGCAGAGAAACGGCCTCCAGCTGTGGCCTTAGAGAGCTGCTGGGTGACGCATCTGCAGCCATGGGGATGCCTGCCTGGGACCATAGACTCAACTGCTCTGTACTCAATTGCACACATGATTGGAACCATCCAGACACAAACATACAAAAAAATGTTTACAGAGGTGTTACCTCTCAGAGTGAGAAAGCCCAAAACAACTTCTCTCCTCTGTGGATACTACAGATAAGCTGTTTTGTACTTATTTCCTTTCTTCTCTGTATCTGTCCCTACCTCCTACCCCCACCCCCCACCCCCTAGAGAGCATACTTATTCTGGGATGCTCTGAAGGAAAAAGGAAGTTAGCAAATATATATATATATATATACATATATACATATATACATACATACATACATACATACATACATACATATATATATATACACGCAGGCCCATGGTGCTGTGCATATCCAGTTGTAGCACTTGGGAGGCAGAGATAGGAGGTTCTCAGGTTTGATACCATCCTGGGTTACACAGCAAGATCCTGTCTTGAAACAGCAAACATGAAACAGAAGGATAGTTATTGTAATAGGAATGAAGCCTGCATGCTAAGCTTTATTGGAATATCACCATGCCCTTTCAGTTACTGGGCAATGAGTATTTACTACAGATATCATGTACCCTGCAGAACCTAATTCGAAACATAAACCTTAGGAGAGATTTACTCAGGAATCTGTACCATGTGACCTTCTCACTAAGCACATTGTCAGGTACATAAAAGAAAATGGAAAGTCATACATTAAGATCATCTTGGTGGTGAGTCTTGAGTGGTTGTATTTAGAATTTGTTTGTTTGCCTGTTTCTGTTTTTCAGAGTATTGGCTATGGAGACTCCACAGGCCTTGGAATCACCAACAGGTAGGCTTCACACTTGAGATCTTCCTGCCTCGGCCTCCTAAATGTTATGTTTACAGGCATGAGTCACCATGCTTAGCTCAAAACAACATTTTTTTAAAAATTATCTGTATCTTCTAAGTACTCGAGGTGATTAAAAGTTAGTTTACGGTAAGAAAAACCAAAAAGCCAGGTGGTGGTGGTGGCGCACGCCTTTAATCCCAGCACTTGGGAGGCAGAGGCAGGCGGATTTCTGAGTTTGAGGCCAGCCTGGTCTACAGAGTGAGTTCCAGGACAGCCACGACTGCACAGAGAAACCCTGTCTCAAAAGAAAAAAAAGAAAAAGAAAAGAAAGAAAAACCAAAATTGCAGCCCAGGGCAGCAGCCTCCCTCACTCCAGAGCAAGGTCATTTCAGAGGGTTCAGACCCGACTGCGAATGACACAAACAGGCCAAGGCTCCTCCCTCACCTGGGATTAGGACATCATCCCACAGTCCAGCTGGAGGATCACTTCCACTATTATGGATAATAAATAAATAAGACAAAGCAGCTTTATCAAAATCTCAAATATATTTACCGGTAAAGACAATACTATGCCTGACTTGCTCTTCAAGGAGAGCGACCACTGTCCACTTTTGATGCTGAGCTCAACGTAGGCAAGTTGGGAAAGCTTCTCAGGATGAATGGGGGCAGCAGAGGGAACCAGCACACCACACTCAAAGGCCATGGAGCTTAGAGTGTTGACATACTGCTTACACGCTGCTCTGATAACGATAGCATTGTGGCGGGGCCCTGCTTCCTCATGCATCTGACAGCTTTGAACCTGAATCCAGGCACAAGGAAAGTGAGGAATGGAGTGTCAGCCAGGGTTCCATTCGTACGCCTCCATGAGAGAATGAATGCTTTCCTCCATGGACAGTCCTAGACCCATCCCAGGGGGGGCAGGATTTCTCAGACATATGCACTGCCTCACAAGGATTGTGGAAAACGGCCCAGATCCTTGGAAGCAGGTGACAAGGTACTATAACCAAGGCCACCCACGACACACGTCCTTACACCCTCACTGGAAAGAGCACTCTGCCCAGGCATCCTCAGAGAGAAAGAAGCCCCTCCCACCCTGCCCCACCCCTGCCACGTTGAAGTAGTGGGCCCCAGAGCCAAGGAGTCAGCTTGTGCTGTGTCTCTCACTTCTCTCAGACACATGTCACATGTCACACAAGAGCCCCAAGGGCCCCACAAGAAGCTAAGCCCTCACTTTCTCTTGGTAAGGAAAAGGCAAACAGAAGCCAGCTGAATTGCACCCAGAAGGCTCCCCTTGATTTTAGCGCAGCTCCTGGTGAAGCCCCAGCCACCCACCAGGTAGCTACAGACAAAATTTAGACACTCATTGCTTCAGGACACTGGTGTTTCCTTTGAAGATGCAAATCAGGTAAAGAATGGTATCAGACCTGTATACTTTGGCCCCACGTGTCATGAGCCAAGCCACTGAATTCTAGATCCTGCCTCCCCAGGGAATTTAAAGAAAGGCAGAGTTCCATTACATTAATGGGCCTTGTTTTTCCAAGGAGTCTCTATTCTTAGCTAGAACAGTTGAGCAAAGGCAAGAAGCAAAAATGCAACATCAAATAAACAGGTGGAGAGACAGCCGGGACAGTAAGTTCCCCCTGACAAAGCCAACCTAAGCCAGATCTGCTTCTAGAATTAACCAGGGCAGCGCAGAGGGAAAGCCCGCACTTTAGCTATGCAAGTCCCAGAGTGGGGGCCCTCAGCCTACTCAGGTGCTTGGAGGCTCAAGATATGTCCAAGGAAAAAAAAATCCCCAAATTCTGCCCAAGTGCTGCTCCTCTGAGCTCCGTGGGGAGGGTCTGTGGCTTTCTGAGAAGGGCCTTCCAGATGGCGCCTAGATGCGGCTGTGCCAGACTCCACAGCTTAAGTAAATGTTGCCACCAACCCATCCTGCCAGAAAAAGGCAAGGGAGACCCTCAGCTCCTCTCAGCTGCAGCCACAATCATTCCTGGGGAGATCAAAGCCCCCACCACCTGCCCACCCACCCTCCTCGCTCCATTCTTCTTGGAGAGCTCTTCTGTGTACTCTCTAGTCACTGCCAGCCATTTTCCTTCCAGGCCATGCTTAGCGCTACAACAAGGGTGGGAAATGCCTGTCAGATACCCACACGGGTTGGGGGCACCTGGGAGGGTGACCAGAAGACCCCAGGTTTACAGATGGCACAAGTTTCAGTGCTGTCACCATTAGTTAGATGAGTGCCCAGAGCTGACTGTCCATCTCCACCACTGTTTCAACATTTATTTACACACAGCTCCACAGTCAAAACACTTCTCTGACTTCAAAGGCCAAATGGCTCCACACTGTTCTTATAAAGTGGCATCAAGAATGTTGAGTCCTAGCCGGGCAGTGGTGGCGTATGCCTTTAATCCCAGCACATGGGAGGCAGAGGCAGGTGGATTTCTGAGTTCAAGGCCAGCCTGGTCTACAGAGTGAGTTCCAGGACAGCTAGGGCTGCACAGAGAAACCCTGTCTCGAAAAACAAAACAAAACAAAACAAGGAAAGAATGTTGAGTTCTAGCCGGGTGGTGTTGGCACACAGCTCTAATCACTCGGTAGGCAGAAGCAGGTGGATCTCTGAGTCTAGCCTGTTCTACAGAGCTGGTTCCAGGACAGTCAGGAGTACACAGAGAAACCCCGTCTTCCCCCTTAACCCTGTCCCCCCCCCCAAAAAAAAAGGTGAGTTCTCAATGGATTCCACATTTTTCATCTGGAGATCCCCAAGTATCCTGGGGATTCAATTCCGTAGTAAACCTGAGGACTCAAAATTTAGCCTTGTTCCCAAGTTCCCCAAAGGACACATGAAATATGGGCCTCCAAGAGGTAAATTAAGGCACACATTACAACCTTCCTTTCCAGAATGTGCTTCTTATATGCAAGATACAAAGCCACCCAAGGAAGGTATTCAAAGGATAGACCACCTGATGGAGAAGGGGTGGGGTGAGCAGGAGGACCCCCCCAGGAGCCTGCAAGCAGATGCTGCCCCAGTTCAACACATGTAAAGTCAATCTGGTGGGTGGAATTTCCTACTGACCTAGAGACCCCGGGAATGGATGAAAGGCAGGTCTTGAACTCACTATGCCTGCTTCTGGACAAACTTAAATGTGCCCGTTTACGGAGCAAATTGCTAATTCTAGCCCCAGTCTACCTAAAGGGGTGGCAGGCAGCCGGGATGTGAATTGGAAATTCCCATTCAAGCTAATGGGAACCACGCTTCACACGCTTTTCAAAACTGACAGTTTAATTCTTTTGCTTCATTGTCACTTGCCCTTTGCTCGTCCATGTTTTACTTGTGACCGTTAATTCCTCAACTGAGTGAGCATCGTGGGGCACCTTGGGTGTCTCAGAGGTCCGTGGGCTGGAACACGGCACCCCTTGGATCGCGCCAGGACGGAAAGAGGGGATCTCTCCAGGGTGCCCAGTCTGCATACAGGTAAACTGAGCCCATCAAGTGAACTTCAAGCAAACATAGGTCTGAAATCTAATCACCTGTGCCCCAAGCGGTGTCCACAAACTGTAAGAGTGTAGGGGAGGCTGAAGGCCTCCAGAATCTCTTCTGCCACACTTCCCATGTGAAGGCTGTCAGAGCTGGGGGCATTTTTCTCTGGCTGGGTTGCTAAGGGACAGTAGCCTGCAGCCTCAAAGGAAGCAGGGCTTACAAGCCCCCATCCAAGGGGGCCAAGTGTGACAGCAGAAGCCCCAGAGTTGTCACTGTTGTGTTTGCAAATAGTTGCTGCTAAACACAAAGCAATGAGAATCCACCTTGGAATGGGAAGCTGATTAAAAAGAAGTACTGGGAAGCTTTTAGCTCCCATGGGAGGAGGGAGATGAAGTGACAGCCAGTGACTGTCAGCTGACATCGTAACCTGCTCCAGGTAAGTGGATCACCTTAGGACCATGAAGAGCTAAAAACTGAGGGAGGACACCCAGGGCCTCTGATTCTTGCCCTCTCTCGACATTCCCCGGGAGTCTCAGCCAGGGTATCCATCCAGGCAGGAGGCCACCAAATCATCCACTTGGAGGAAGGACCTTGGCCAGCGTCTGCCTGGGCACTGCTTCGGCACACACAGGCTGGTCCTCCCGTAAATCTCCACAAACACAGTGGCCGCCTGCACACGCTCCCACGGCGGGGACGGAAGGGCTGCATATGGTGTTCGGCTTTAACAGCTGAGCTTTAAAAAAAAAACAGTGCAGCTTTTCAACTCCGTGAATCTGGGGCTGGGGTGGGGGTCTGGAGTCAGGGTGGAGAAAAAGAAAAAGCTGACAGGCATAGGAGTGAGGCCCCCCCCCCATGAAATTTTATTATTCAAGGACTCTCATCCTACCTCCTGTTCAAAGGTCCCTTTGCAAAATGACATGCTGCTTCCTGCCTGCAGTCCCTGAGCCTACTCATTTTCAAGTTTCTAAAAACATCTGAAAATGACTTTTTAAAATTGAAAATGAAAGTGTCTCATCTATCTATGAGGGAATGGTACCCATGCTCTCTGGTGGGTTAAACATTCTTAAGGCAGTTTATAAATGGAATGATTGTTCTCCAAAGTTGGGCCCTATAAGAGGTCAGTTTCGGCCATGTCTTGGGAACATCCTTTAGCTACCCTCCTGGGGGTAGAACGTGGTGGCAAAGAGGGCAGAACGTGGTGGCAAAGAGGGCAGAGCCTGATATCCTCTTGGTTTTCCTGGAATGGCCTCTCAACTTTTGCTTTCTGTTTCCTCTGCTGCTAACGACTGTCTCTGGCTCTGCAGCCAGCTCCCCTCTCCCCCTCCCAGCCCCCTGTTGCTGCAGCCATCCCCGAGCTCCAGTATAAAGTTTGGCTTTTGCAGCAGGAAGCAGCTGGGCCAAGCAACCAGCGAATGATAATGACCTCAGAAATCTGCTGTTCGCTCGGCAACAATAGGGTGCTCAGTCTACTGGAAAATTGTGTTCATCAGCTAACTCTGCTCAGTTACTAATTGACATTGCCAAATATTTTAAGAACAATTGGAATGCACAAGCAAAAAAAAAAAAAAGAAAGAAAGAAAGAAAAAGAAAAAAAGAAAAGAAAAGAAAAAAAAAGGAAAAGAAAAAAATTTTTAAAAGAAAAGAAAAGGGGAGACCTTAATCCTCAGACTGAGATTTTTCTTTTCTTTTTGTTTTTAAAAACATCTTTTGAGTACTTGGATTTGTTTGTGTGGTTATCTTGAATGGGGGCAGGGGAGGTGAATCACAAGAGAGAAGAAGGTGGGAAAGGAAGAAATCTATCATATCACTGTCACCAATGTATTGCAGGGAGGTCTAGATAAAGGCCTTTGATGCAATGGTCAATGGGCCTAGGCGGGATGGAGACCCAGCATCTCAGGAATGCATTCTAGCAACAAAAGCAGACCGACCCCCAAGGCTTTTAGCCCAGCTGATCAAATAATCCTTGTCCAACTCAAAATGCTATGGCAGAAGAAGTAGGGGTTAACGATATTACCATCTTTGTATCTCTCCCTCCCTGGCTTCCATTGATCATCCAACTTTGCTGACTTTATTTAATGAACGGAGGGTCAATGCATTCAATTACCCCCTTCCCACCATCAACACTTCAATTATCCCCTCTCCAAAATGATGGGGGATTCGGAAGGTAACTGCCCTGTTGGATATAATGAACAGTATCGTTTCTTAGTACATTAAGTTTTAATTATACTAAGCATGATTTCCAAAGCAAAATCTGAAGAAACAGAACTTCAGTTGTTTTCCTGACTCAGAGCAGAAGCTGGGATACAGCGGTGGCTTGAGAGGAGGTTTTAGGGAAAGATGCGTAGATCAATGTCATCAGAGGCTTTGCAGGCAACCCAGAGAACCAGGAGGCACCAGAACGGCCGCCCCACTTTTCAAATGTCATAAAAGAGTAAAATTTATAAGCTGACGCTCTCCAAATAGTTTCACTTTGCATTGCACACAGAAGCAAATGGCATGTACTATGGTGTGAAATAATAAATGAATCAAACAACAAACAAACAAACAAAAACAACAAAGGGAGATTGGGGGTGGCTGATCTGTGTGGCAAGTCCTGCCGCTTGCTTTCCTGTTAGAAAATATGACCCCTCTGCCTGTCAGAGGTCCTGGTTCTCGCGGTTGATCTTAACGCTTGGTTCCCAGCAGTTTGGAGAGGCAAAAGAACAAACACATTTTCTGGTTCACTGGAATCATTTTCACATGTTCACTGATTCAAACATTCTTTTGCTCACATAACAAACAGCTGCATCCCACATTAGCCTAGCCAGTGACAGTCGCCCATCTCGGCAATAACTGTTTGATTGCAAACTTGACCCCTTCTTCGTCTCGGTCTGAGCAAGACATTTTTAAACAGCCACTCGGTTCCCAATCCTCCTTTGCAAAGAATTACATCAGATAACAAAGGATGTCTCTGCCACTCATTGTAAGCCTTCTTCTAGAGATCTATTCTAAGAGGCTCTGCTAAAAAGGTTTTTTTTATGATGAATTCAAAACTACTATCATGTTAAGAGCAGCGATTTATAAAGAAGAATTCAGTGGTTAAGATCTGAAAAAATAGTTTCTCAGGCCCTACTGACCCAGTTTTCAACAAAAAAAGAATCAAGCCATGCAAATGAAGTTTTGTGACATTGTTATGCACTCTGAGAAATTTGTAAGGCCGTGTTTTGCAGTTATTTCTTAATAGAAGCTTTAATAAGTACTTTTTTTTCTTTACTTAAGGGCTTAAATTTCCCCCTCCCCTTCACCTTGCATGTTTCTAACAGGTAACAATAAAAATACCATTGTGTCAAGAGTTTTATTTAAATGCATCTTTGAACTGCACTTTACACAAGTCACACTTGTTAGAAAGAGGGAAAATGAACCAGATTTGGTGGAGAATCCTAAATCCAGCCAGACCTGAATGCCCTCAGACACACAGCAGATTTGGGCACACTCAGAAAATTATGAAAGGGTCTGATTTGAATATGAAGAAAAACAAAGAAGTCAAACCCCAAATGAAAGAATGAGTATTCACTGTAAAATCCTTCACCGAGGAAAATAAAGTGGAGAGCTAATGCCAGCCCAAGTATGATTTGCTTTTCACCAAGGTTGCCTCTCTTAACAATAAATAAATAAGTCTGGGGTTTGGTGTGTGTGGTTTTTTTTTTTTTTTCTTCCAATAAAGTGTTTGGAGATGGGGAAGCAGCAAGCAGCTGGCTATCACTTGGCCAGAAGGTGATAAAAACATAGTAAACATGTCCTTAACAGAGCTGAACATTTGGTATTGGATTTTATGCTAAGGCCCTCTTGCTTTAGCAGGTCTGGGAGAGGGAATGAAATCTGTCAGGGAAAACCATGTTGCTCCAGAAACTTAGGGAATCCAGTTCTGCTTCCTGACGTCTGCCCCTGATGCAACAGTGGAGAACACACAGTGGAAGAGACCCCTTTCCAAGAGGTTGGGAAGAGTCCCTGGAGAGAGCAGAGAGATGCCTGGAGCTCACCCACCCATCTTGGAGACCCATCTTGACAGAGCTCCCACCCACTGGCAGGCAGGACAACTTGGAAACTTCCCTCACAGACAAGGCTCCTCCGTGCAGTGTGACCTCATCCTCTTGTGGTCCTCACACCCTTGTTAGACTCTCCTGAAGCATCCCGTCAGTAATAAATCGCCAGCGAGTCCAGGACTCCACGAGCAGACAGTGTGTTTCATGGGTATTTAAGCAGCAGCATTAAGTGCTATCGGAATCTCTGGAATGTGTAGTTCAGATTTATGTGTATTAGCAACTCTTTACTGGCTTGTAATAAGCCGGCACACACACTCGTGTGTGAGAGCACACAAACGCACACAAGTGCGCGCACACACAGACATACTTTATTCTAGCACTAGTTTTGTTCTAGAACAAATGGGAACTGAAGTGAGAGAGCATCAACAAAATATAATGGCATCTAGTTAGTAACTACAGCAGTGAATCGCCTCTACAGCAGAAATAACAGCCAAATAACAGAACACAAGCACGCACATGCACACCAGAGAGGGGGGGGGGGGAGAGAGAGAGAGAGAGAGAGAGAGAGAGAGAGAGAGGGAGGGAGGGAGGGAGAGAGAACTTTTAAAAAATGACCCTCAGCAGCACACTGCCACATCTTTAACAGTGGGCAACGCGATGCCTCGAGGTGCCTCAAACTGTCTTTCATTTTCCAGACTTAATGGCTGATTGCAGAAATCAATGTTGCCATTAGTAACAGGGTATTTGTTATGGCATGATTTCCTCTGTTGTTAGGCAGTAGAATGATTACAGTATTAGCAAGGTGCTTTCTTTATAAAGGGCTGGAGATATAACTTTCAATTTACTATCCATTAGTAAAGGGACTTTGGAAATACAGATGAAGGGAACATCTTACCTGCTCTTGGGTAGCAATTTTAATTTAGACATCTTAGACTAGTATATTTAAGTTTCCTTCCTTCCATTTCTTTTCTTTTTTTTCCCCCTCAAACAGGGCCAGGAGGCTTCAGCATTTCATAGACATTTTTGATGACAGATCTTTCTGCTTTGCTATTTTAGACCCTAGAACTGTATCGCCTGTGCAACGCAGTGCAGTGGAAGATGCACAGGCATACATCTGTGTTTTCAAACCTCTGCTTGGCTAAAACCATCAGAAGAAAGTGCTTTTGGGGCAAGTGGGCCAGGCTGGAATTTAAGAACCGGGACAGGATGTAGAGGAGGAAGGCTGGGAGAGAACTCTCAAATGAAAGGTTTGTGTGAATACAGTTAAGGAGTTAGGAATGATTACCCTCCACATTTGTATCCATGTCTGGAGCCAAACATCAGCTCCTGGGTTCCAGCGACAAAGCTAAAAACCAGGCTAGACTACAAATGGAACTGAACAGCGACAGGGGAGGGCAAATTGAGCCCATCAAAAAGCATGCTACCCTCTGCACCACGGGGAATGAGGTTCAGCTGTCTTTTGCTGATAGCCGTGGTTCAAGGTTGAAAGGACAGTCCTGTCTTTGGAGTAGGGCATCACCCTGAAGGAAACAGACACTGTCTAGCCTCTAGCCTGCCACATTTTGTGGTCCAGCTACACTAACCCCAGAACCATCTTAAGGCCCGAGGCTAGTGTGCAGAGAACCAAGGAGTTTCCAGCAGGAGGCAGGGTCCTTCTACTAAGTCCCCTTTCCTCTTGCCAACCTACCTGAGGAAGATGGTGAAGAGGGGTGTGGACTATCCTCTTGGGCGCTTCCGGTCTGCGACAGGCCACCTCCAGCCCCACTCTCCTCAGTCACGTTAGAAGAGCCAGGTGTGGTAGAGCGGCTCACTGACTGGGACTCCTGGTCGCTGCCTGAGCCTCGCCGCTCCTCCAGGCCCACACCCACGTGCAAAGCGTCCTCGTCACTCTTGCGATCCCGCTTGTGGACTCGAGAATGCACGACCACCTGGTGATAGGTTCGGAAAACCCGTCCACAATCCGGGCACTCTGTGGGTTTCTCTTTCATGTTCCCGGGACCCTGCAGGTTGTATTCGAGCGTCTGGTTGAGCCCATGTGACAAAAATTCCCGACTGCCTTCTAGAGGGTCGAGCTTATTTGGCAGGTCTCTCTGATTGCCCACTTTAGTGCTGTGAACCAAATCAGCAGGCATTTTCTGCTTGGAGCCATCTGCTCCCACTAACACGTACTCCCGCTTCTCCTTATCAAACAGAACTCCGGCGTTTGCCAAAGGGTCTTCGTGGTTGCGCGTGAGCTGATGCTCTTTAGATAAGAAGCCGTGTTCCATGGCCATGCCCCTGGCCATGAGCTGCCAGGCCTGATAGCTATTCACAGGATCCATTTCTGCAGCTTTGGCAGCTGCCTGCAACCGCTCGATGCAGCTGGATTTCAGTGGTGGCACGAGGTTGAGGCAGCCCAGGAGGGAGTGCTTGTCCCCCTCGGGGACACTGTGAGCCATACTGGAAATGGGCGACAGTAGCTTTCCCAGAACCTCCTTCTCCTTGGCCGGGAGCTCCCCCTTGCCATAGAGCTGGGAGGGCTCATTCAGGCTGGCTTTGTCTGGGGCCATAAAGCCACTCTGCAGGCAGGAGAGGTACCTAGAGTACAGGTTGGCATGGGCTTCCTGGGACAAACCACCCATGGGCACCGACACCTCAGGCTCAGTGGGGGATTTGTTCTTCACCGACAGTTTGTTGAGGTGGACCTTCATGTGATTCTTCAGGAACCAAGGCTCTTTGAAGCGCCGACCACAGATCTGGCAGCAGTGCTCAAAAGAGTCTTTGTGCTTGCGCATGTGGCCCTTCAGGAACCAGGCCTGGCTGAACACCTGGCCACATACCTCACAGCGGAACTCGTTTGCTGACTGCTCTCCCCCACCATTGGGGCCTTGGCCCTGGGCAGACTCCGCAGTGATATGGGCCTTCTCCACGTGACTGATGAGCTCCTCCTCCTGCGAGGCCGCGAAGTCACACAAGGTGCACTTGTAGGGCTTATGCAAAATGCGGATGTGCCGGTCCAGCTCTTCTCGCTTCTTGAATTTGCCTTTGCAAAAGGTGCATCGGAAGCCCGCAGCAGGGGTCACCGGATCCTCCTGCAAATTGGCCGGCTTGGGGGAAGGTGCCGGGTGGGCTACATCGGGCACGCTATGGTTGGGAGGCAAGGCCAAGTTGCAGGTGGCCAACGGGGCCTGCTGGGCATGTGCCAAGGGCTTGAGATCAGACCTCGGCTGCAGCAGGCTGCCCTTCATTTGCTTGTCCCGCAGGATGGCCCTCTCCTCCAGCTCGTGCAGCAGACGGTTCTCCTCACGTACCCGCCCGCGCCCCTTCCCCAAGTTGCCCAGCTTGTGGGTCCGCAGGTGGATCTTGAGGTTTCCTTTTTGGGCCGCTCGGTGGTCGCAGTAGGGGCACTTGAATGGCTTCTCACCGGTGTGAGTGCGCATGTGCAGGGAGAGGATGCTATTGAACCGGAAACGCTTGCCACACAGAGGACACGGATACTTCCGGTTCTTTCGGGCATCATCCTCAATGTCACTCATTTGAGACATGATTCCTAGGTTCTGCCCATTGAGGAACTGCTGCAGGTCCACACGCCCATTGAGGCTGTTGTCTACATCGCGGCCCAACTGGTTGGCCAGCAGCGCCATTTGGCTGCCCATGGGCTGTCCGCTCATGGGCACGTGGGCCTTCTCCTCAAGGGCTGCAGGTGGCTTCTCCTCTGAGTTGGGCCGCGGGTGCAACTCAGGAAAGGCATGGCTGAGCTGGGAAGTGATCTGGTGCAACTTCTGGCTCATGGCATACTGACCATTGAGGACTGGGCCGCTCAGATGAGGCTCAGCTTCCGGTGCCGTCGAGGACACTCCAAGGCACAGACTCGCTTCTTCCATCCCTAGAAATAAAAGCAGAGTTTAGTTCTGTGCCAGGTACAGTGGCTGGAACAAGCAACAGCAACAGTTGGGGATGGGTGAGGGAGGGGCGGACGTTTGCATTTCATGAACTTACCCACCCATAATAATGCTAAGGAATTATAGTCAAAAACAATAATAAAAAGATGAATTATTAAATGTCACTTATGCAATATGGCAGTGTCCTCCAATTTGTTTTGGGAATGGATCATCTTCCTTGTATTTTCTATTTACAGACTGCAATTATTCATTCACATTTCAATTATTAATATTTTACTATTTTCAACACCTAATAACATATCAAGATTCTTCGTGTTCAACGAATTCTCTTTTCCCTTCGCAAAGTTCCTCTACCTGTTGGTTCAGTCCAAAGTTTGTCTTAGAGCAGAGTGGCTTTCACTGAAAGACCAACGGGGCACTTTCTTTTCTGTTTACTATATTTAGTACACTCAATAGTCTAAGATGAAAGAGATCATTTTATGATTTGGCCAAAGGAAAAAATACAGAGCCAATACCATGATATTTACTGGTACATAATAAAACAAGATAATGTTTGGGGAAAAAATAAAGTAAAGGACAGGCTTTAGAACAATAAAAGAGATTTTGCTTTAGTCAACAAAAAGTGCAGTAATATCTCATTAAGCTGATTAGTATGCTGCTTAGAAACAGTACTAGGTGCTGTAACACATGATTATAATCATAAAAATCCTTCAGTGTTTGCAAGGAAGCATTAACGAGGTATATTAAATTTTAAGGAGACTGCTAGTAGCAGCTTTGCAAACCTCAGAGATTAAAATTTAACCCTTAGTTATGAAACACTGATTATTTTTTTTTTGTCATCTCGTAATTGTGTCCATCCTATACCTGATCTCCTGATGGACTCTTAGTGGACTTTCCAGGCCTTTGGTGTTTGGATGGAGGTAGACTTATACAATATAATGGTTTCTCCCTGTCCTTTGGCTGGCAAGACAGCCGAGCCAGGGACTTTGATTGGCCTTAAAGAGATCTTTTGCAGAACTAGATAAAAACCAATTAAAATCCAGGGACGATGCCATAGGAAGTCTCAACCAAGTTTGAGTGTTTTTAATAACTTTCCCAATATACAGTAATGAGTACAAATTGTACCTGCAGTATGTGTTTTGCAGAAAATTAGAACTCAAAGCTGTTTGTTAAACACAAACACTCAAAGCTAGTCTGCGTAATTGTCTTTAATAGTCCCCTCTGCCCCCTCCACAGCCTGTGCAGAACAGCAAACACCAGACTGTTCTGGGTGGGTCAGAGGGCAGGCTCTCCTCCACATCAGAGTCTGCAGGGTGCTTAGCTAGGAAAGCAATGAGCCCATGCCAGGAGTCCTTCTATTTTCAAACATGCCTTCCCCCAAAGGAGTCCAGGTTCACTTCCTGCTTTCAGAACGGGTTTGTGTGCATCTCTTCAGAATCCAGTCTTTCAGTGTGTTGGCCAGCTAGAAGGCCCAGAGACCTTTTGTGTTTAACTCTAGCCAAAACTGTGGGACCAAGAAACTTCCCCTGGGTGACTTGTAGGGCCAGAGCTATCAACTGTGGGAGAGTACATTCTGCCCAGTGGAGTCTGCTGTCTGCTGGGCTGCCTTCCAGACAGACTAGACATTGTGTGACATGGGGGTCTCTCTAGTGCAAGAGTAATGGCATGAGTCTTGGCAAGATGTGGGTGTTCAGCTCCAGGAAGGAGAGGGACTTCAGTCCAGGGTAGCCCTTGAATGATGGCATGGTCAACTCTACACAGGCTTACACATCCTCCCAGAGGCACATGTTCATCACATGTTCACGTGGTCAGCTCTACACATGTTCACACATCCTCCCAGAGGCACACTGGAAGCAAAAACAGCTTCCCTTTTGAAGAGTGTTGTCAGGAGCAAGGTTGTCAGGAGCAAGGTTGTCATGGGTCTTTTAGAGTTTACTCAACAAACCTGAATACTGTTCACCAGTCTCTATCACTCACTGACAATATACTGATGGGCCTGACTGTCAGGCTCCAGGGAGTCATGGCATCCACTAGTGATCAGAGAGCGACTTACCCAGAAGGTAGCAACTGCAGGCATGAGTGGCCTCCAGGGCCTAGTCTGGGGCCCCTCTGCACCTTTCAGGCATATCAAGCCATGCTGGCTCCTCTCTTGAGCAAATGTGGATCATGTCCCTGGAACCACATGATAATACACAGAATTCCACCCTACAGCTCTTGGGACGTTTGGGAGATCAATGCCAGCATGACTGGCCTACTTCCAAGGGCTGTCCAGTTGGTCAGCTCAGGAGATGTGAGTCTATTTTCAGGCTTCTGAGGATAGGTGCCAATTCAGCAGAGACAGAGGAGGAGGTTGGGTGTGCAAGCTACAATCAGGATGGACAAGGAGTGTCAAATTGGAGGTCATGCCCACCTTCACCGACCAGCAATTCAACATGGGAGTCCTGAAGTTTGCCTTGAGTATGGAGTGCTTTTATTCTGCTCAGAAGATAACATTCACTGTTGTTGCCACTGTTTGTTTAAATCAACATCATTTTTCCTCATGCCACGACTAATGTTTTAATGGAAAGGGGGAAATGACGTTCTAGAGTGTGCTTCCCAGTTCTTTAGAACTGACTTCTTGATGTAGGTCTGTTTCAGCTCGCCAGGCCCTTTGCACCCACTGTGATGCAAAGAAGGTGATTGGTCACCGACTTCTTAACTCCCTTTATTGGAGGCCTCCTAAGTAGGCCTGCATGTCCTCAAGTGTACGCATGCGCCTCTTCCCTGAAGGCAAACGCCTGCCATGTAGCAAACCCTAAGACTCAATTGGCTCATCTCGGGTTCTCTGTCCCCCAACAAATGGATGAGCAGGGACAGACCCTAGAATCACCACCTATAGGAGCAGCTAGGTACCAAAGGAGACTTGCCTTCACTTCAACCTCCGCTTTTCATAAGCTTAAGAACATTTACAGTTCAGAAGCTGCAGGTCTAAAACCACCAGAGAACATTACCTCATCGCCATGTTCCTCCCTCTAGTTGCCAATGGGGATCATCCTAGTCCTTAGCCATCTTTGCTGTCCCTACTCGGGGCACTAAGGGACAGATAATGACCACTTCCTTAAGGATCTAACCACCACAGAGACTATGTGATCAGAAGGACCAGCCAGCACCTAGAAGACACTCCTAGGACCCAGGACCCCGAGGTAAGCCTGCATGAAACCTGGGCAGATAGCACTACTGCATTGTAATACTCTGTCAGAGCATATCTCTAAATCCTCAGCTTTCCATGAGCAGAAAGGCCCAGGCTGCTGCTGAGTGTCATTCCAAACCACTGCCTAAGAAGGGAGATGTGAGTTCTTAGAAAGAGTATGAAGTAATTGATGTTCTGTCCCTGGGCCAAAGCAGCCGAGGCAGGACAAGCTGGCCTCAGGCCCATCCTGGGACTCACAAAACCTGGGCCAGCCCCAACTTTTCCCTACTTAGCAATCCACAATTCATTTAGGCCTCACCTCAGCCATTCAGCAAGTATTGGTCATAAACCTTCTAATGTACCTGCCTTATGTGCCAAGGACCATCACAGGGAAGGGATGGGGAAAGTATCTGAAAGGACTATGTTCAATATTAGGGAGAAATTCTGTACATGTGTGTGTGTGTGTGTGTGTGTGTGTGTGTGTGTGTGTGTGTGTGTACACGTGCAGTCATGTACCCAAGCATGCACATCAGGTGTGACTGTTGAGAGTCAGGCAGGGATTCCTCAATGGTGGCACTCCAGCAACTCGCATAAATGCATACCGTGGGAAACTAAGGGTCATTTATCCTACTATTAAAGGATTGGATCCAGCTGCTGCTGTAGGCGCTCACAGGCCTGGAGGAGGTGGGCTGCCTGTGAGGGCTCCACTGTTCTTACAGAGAGTATTACTACTCATTTCCCTAGCCTTCCAGGGAACGAATGCACTTCCTGTGGGGAACGCACTACTCTCTCACAGGCCACACAACAACTCTCTGACTGTGACCTGTCCTCCCAACCCCTATACTCCCTGACAAGCAAGGCAATGGTGCACTTCCACACACAGTTCTGGACTTTGATATTCACTTTCCAGGGAACACTCTAGCCACACGGCTAATAGGCTTCATCCTCTATTAGCAGCCTGGCTAGGAGCTCAGCATCCCCACAGTACGAGTTGGGGGCCCACATCAAGAAGTCACAGGCCAACAGGGGACAGACCATGATCCAGGCCTTCAGGCAACTGAGCAAGCAGCCTGACCCTCGGAGTACTACGGCCAACACTTTCACGTGGGTACAACAAAGGAAGTAAACCAACGAACCATACAGCTCAAGAGGTAGGATGTTTGTCTCTCATGCATAAGGCCCTCCATCCCCAGTACCACAACCACACGCACAAACAAAAGAAAGGTTCAGTATTGGAAATAGCTTGCTCTTGCTCTTCAGCTTGTGGCTCTATCCCTAAGCATAAGATGTGAATCACTAAGCATGGGTTGGCTGATGGAAGGAATCGGTGAGTACATAATTACCCAAATCTAGCAAAGACAGACACCTACCCTCACTGGAGATGGCGGTTAGAGGTCATGGAGACTATGCTAACGTTCTACCTGGTCCTGACCTACCCTGGATCACAGTGAGGCGCACCCAGGGCATTCAGTGTCGTGGTGGATACTGACGAAGGGTCAGGCTGGCAGGTGACTTTCAAGCCACTCCAACATTTCTCACCATGGTGTTGGAAAATCCAGACTCCACTTCTGAAGACAAGCAGGGGTCTAGGGAAGGCTTCAGAAAACCATGTTTTCTCCTTGAGTTCTGCAATCCCACCATTTCACAAGGAAGGGAATGTCAGCTGGTGACACCCACCATTGGGTCTAGACGATCAGAATGCCTTCTCGCCAGTCCCTTACTGCAGGTACCAGGGCCCACTCAGCTGCCTTTAATTGAGCTGATGGTTATTTTCATTTTTTTGCATTACTCCTTTCAAAACTATTTCCTGTGATCTCAATGACAAAAGCGCTCACTTAAGTCTTCCAAGAGGGTCTAATTGTATCTTTCCCTCAAAATGAAATTTAAAACTATCAGGATACTAGAAATGCTGGCAGCCATGAGTTTGAGTAAGTTTTACAAAAAAAAAAAAAAAAAAAAAAAAAAAAGAAGCAGTTCCAATTTGCAAGTGTGGGGAGGGGAATTGTCTCAAAAATATAGATCTTGCCAGGAAAGAGTTTTATCCTTATACTATGAAAAGGAATGGTTGGAAAAATAAAATGACTTTCAGAATAACTGTTTTGAGTAGATTTTTTTTTTAAAAAATTAAATATTGTTGTCTAGCCAAGCACAACTAGATATTCTATATTTTATCAAAGTGGGTAAAGGGGTTTCCTTGGACACCTTGTAGGACTCCCACACCTGAGTTACCATGCACAGGTGGGATTTGTTTCCATTCACAGCATGGGAAGGTCCAAAAAAGGACTGAGTGTTCAAAAGGAACTCATAGCCTGATGTTCTGGAGACATCCATCCCCCCAAAAGTCAAAAGACCCTGGCATTATCCTGTAACCCACCTTGCTTTCTTCCCCATAAGTTAAGCAATAATTAAACAAGTTCATCTAAAATACAATGGCTTATTAAATACAATTTTCCCAATTGTTGATGTTTAACTGTTTAACTAAGGTTGTTCTAAGCATCATACACCCCTGTTCTGAAGTACAGAACACCAGACTACTGAACCTTCTCGGGGTCATTAAACAGCTGTGAACATTATTACAAAAATAAACCAGAGATTTCATGCTTACATTTTGGCCTAGAGCTTGCTGTGCTAAGCAAGTACATTTTTTTTTTTTCAGCTCTTACAATCAACGCTGGTGACATTTGGGCATCCAAACAAATTACATCACAAACATGACTGAGGTGAGCAGGATACTGAGTGGTTTATTTGCCAGATGATTAATAGATAAACAAGAGGCCAGTATGGGTGACCTGTTCCATTTTTTGACTGATGTGTAGGCAATGTTTTGAGACAGGGCCAGAAATAGTTAAAAAAAAAAAAAACCTCACTGAATATATTAATAAAAACATGATATTCAAATCTGACTGTGGGTGTTAGAAATCATATGATGGAGAAAGAAAGCTAAGTTTGAGCTGAGGGCCAGACTCCCAAACTTCCTCAAGTCAAGGCCTTTACTGTCTCAGATGGTGAATGGGACTTGGCTGAGCTGGCATAGCATGGAACAGGAGGCAGCATCCATGATAGTGGACATACGAGAAAGTATGGAAGAGGTAAGAGGAATAAAAAATGCTCTTTCTTTGGGGACTAGGCGGTTTTGAATTTTTCAAGAGAAGAGAAGTCTCTCATATTATTATTATGATTATGATTATGATGATGATGATGATTTTTTAGTTCTGAGTTGATCCTAGAACTAGAGACAGACAAGGAATACATCAGATGAGACAAGAGACAAGCCCAAAGAACAGAGAGCATAAACAGATCTGAGCTGGGTTCCAGCTGTTTATACCACACAAAGTCAGAGACAGAAATGAGTGCTAAGGATGGAATGAGAGTATATCAGCTTGTTAAGACTGTGGAGTGTCAGGCAGGCAGAGTAAGTTATCAGTAGAAGAACAATAGCCATCATCATCATCATGGCCACCCATCTGTCATCACTACCACCTCCATCACCACTGTTATAGTTTGAATACGAAATTTCAGACACAAACCTACACATTGAATATTGGCTTTACTGCTCTTCAGTTGTTCTCTTTGTTGTTATTTGTTTGTTTGTTTGGGTCAAAGAGATAAGAAAACTAACTGACAAGATTAAACTCATCACCATAGAATGTTCACCACCGTTACCGCCATCATGAACTGCCTACACAATGAACAGTCTTGAAATAATCTTCTCCTTCCTAAGGAAAGATATGCCAACACTTGCTGAACATATCACAATTATTGGTTCATGTCAGCCTTACACAACTTTACGTGGTTGGTGCCTACACCACTACAATGGTAAAAAATAAGGAAACTGGAGCTCTAATGGTTAAAGTCAACATCTGGAAAGCCTGACTCCAGAGCCCAAGCAAAGACCAATGGGTAGGCTACTTTTAATGTTAACATCACATATATTCTTGCTGCATGGCAGTACTCATGAGCCAGATCCTTCACTCAGTGCAAGGGAGGAAGAAAACCACAGCCATGGGCAAGTTTAGACCTGGCCAAGGAACATACGTGTAAAGACATGGAAATAGGCAGAAAGACATTTTGGGGGACTGGTGTTCCAACTTGTCTATTACTTATTGATCGGCAGACCAGAAAGAACACAAAAGTTGTTTTAGAGTCTACTAGTTTCATTCTCCAGGCTCCTTTTCTGGGCCAAAGGGATCGTCCCCTCAATGAGGAAAGATGCCACCTGAAGAGCTGTTGATGAGAATCCAGTCGTGTGTTCTCCTACTGGTGACCTTGAGTACATCCCCAGGCCTCAGTTTATAAAACCAACTGATAACAATGGCCCTTATTGACTTCTAGGATTCTGAGATGACCAACAAAGACCAAGGTGGCATTTGAGTGATTGACAGCTCTAGCTGTGCAAGAGCCCTAACCAGATACTGACTGACATATTTAGCATCCCTGTTTTAAGATTCAGGAAGCATACTGTGTTAGTTGATCTTTGGTTCTGTGTCCAACACACCTAACATAAACCACTTAAGAAGGTTTATATTGGTTCTCGAGTTCAGAGGGTTCAGTCTACAGCCTGCTTGGACCTACATATTTGAACTCAGTTTCATAGCCACAGGCATATGAAGAGAGCTATTCACCTCATGACAGACAGGAAACAGAGAAAGGCTCTGGGTAATAATTTACCTCTAAGGATGCACCCCAGTAACTTACTTTTTCTGGTTAGTTCCCAATCCCTAAAGTTCCCAGAACCTGCAAAACAGCACTACCATCTGAGATGCAGAGTAATGTCAAGTCAGTTCTGTCATGGAGGGGGCTCCCAGACATGAGTGAGAAGAGCCTGTAGGAAGTGGAGGTGGGACATCTCCTACACATTTCACAGTTTACCCTTACCTCTCCATAGCTGTCAGCCCCAATATACCCTCCATGCTCTATCCTGCTTTCCCAAGAAACCTCCTCTTGTTTTGTGCCCAGGATAGAGTTGGTCACACCGTCCTCAGAACCAGCATGCAGTCAGCCATAGGAGGTCATGTGGTCTCTCTTCCTCCGCTGGAGCTGAGGAGGGGGGGCATCCTATCCTAACCAAGCATTCTGCAGCTCTAAGATGACCTGGGCCCAGGAAGACCTCCCTCAGCCGACTACTCACCTCCATGCCCAAGAGGGGATGGTGCCCAGAGCATCTAAGAAGTGAGCAGCAAAACACAGTCCTGGTGACACAGCACTATGATACCCACGTTCTCCAGGGTGAGGCAGGAGGACCATTAGTTCAAATCATTCCTGGGCTATAGAGTGAATGCAAGGGCTACCTGGACAACCGAGTGAATCAATGACTCAAAGTAAAATGTGAAAAGCAAAGGGCCGGGGATGGAGTTCAAAGGTAGACAGACATATTTGCTTAGCATGCACAAGGCTCTACATTTATGTTTTTTGTTTGTTTTTGTTGTTGTTGTTGTTGTTTTGTTTTTCGAGACAGGGTTTCTCAAGTTTTCTCTGTGTAGCCCTGGCTGTCCTGGAGCTCACTTTGTAGACCAGGCTGGCCTTGAACTCAGAAATCCACCTGCTTCTGCCTCCCAAGTGCTGGGATTAAAGGCGTGCACCACTACTGCCCGGCCCAAGGCTCTACATTCATTCTACAGCACTAAAAGGTTTAAAATGGGGGGTTGGGGGGGCGGGGAGAGAGGAGTCTGTGAGCAACAGCCCAGCCCCCATCAGCCAAAATCCAAAGCCCTGCTTGGACTCTCCTCAATGAAATAATTGAGGAAGGGAATTGTGCCCTGGTTCTCTGAAACTGATGTTATCTCAATGTGTTCCATGTCCAGTATAGAAATCGGGAAAGAATAGATGGGAGGAGAGGGGACGGGAGAGAAAAGGAAGAAAGAGACAGTAGGGGAAGGTGGAAGGGAGCAGAGGAAAAGGAGGTGAGGGAAGAGGAAGACAAGGCAGGCAGGGATGGGGATGAAGACAGGAGGGGAAGAAGGTGGAAGAGAGGAGAGAAGAGGAGGGGAGGAAAGAGACCAGGAGAGTAGAAGAAGAGAGAAAAAAAAGTGGGGATGAGAGAGGAGAGGGGCAGAGAGGAAGAGAGAAGAGCAGCCCCGCCTCCCACATGCCTGTAAGGACAGCCTTCCCTTTGCCAGGATAGTGTGAAACTGGAGAAGACGATGGCAGCAGTTGTCAGATGCTTATTGATTGCTCCCATCTTGCTGGCTTTCTCAGCTCCCCTTTTAAACAGAGCTGGTCATGGCAGGAAGTTAGCTATTTAATCCCCTATTAACCTGCCTTGGCTCCCAGCTCTGCCTGTGGCCTTGGAGGGAAGCATCCCTTTCCACTCCCAGACAGTGCTCTGGAAACAAGGTGGCTAGCAGGTGCACCAGTGAACAATGCTTGCTGCCCCACGGGCTCCAGGGAGCCGGGACCCTTCTCTCCTGTACCCTTCACCCTGCATTAAAGCCGTTGACATCTGAGCAGTCTAAGATAGAATTCCAGGTTGACTGAATTCTTTTCGTTTCGCCAAAGGCTCAGATTGGATTCAGCCTGGAGCTAAGCACCATGGAAAATGTCTACATGTCCTGCTGACCGAAGGAGGACCGGGTCTGAAGAGGTTGGCCCAAGCAGATTTGTTCATAAGGCACTTGTAAAAGACAAGAGCTCAGATATGGACCATCTCTTAAACATGTGTCGTTGTTGCTGAATGTAACACCTGTGCATATCCTAAGTGGCCCCCTGACTGTAGCAGCAGGCAAGACCAAAGTCCTTTTTGGCCATTGGGTGCCCAGTTCAACCTGCTTCACTCCTGCTACCCAGTGGATCACCAGGCCAATCTGACATGGCCTTTGCTGGGCTGATGGGAGACTGAAGAAGGTCACTGATGGAAAAGTTCCTGGAAGGGAGAGCGGCACAGAGCAGGTACATTGCAAAGGCTACAACTGCTAACCTCCTCCTCCTCTTCCTCCTCCTCCTCCTCCTCCTCCTCCTCCTCATATATATCCTCAACACAGCAGGGATTTGATCTCCTTACAGCCACAATCACCCCTGCACTGAGCCACACATTCCGTAACTCTAACAATCACAAGCATACCTGGTTGCC
>JADRCC010578123.1:0-16871 GCA_019843855.1 Hylomyscus alleni
GCAACCCTGGGATGTTCATGAGCATCTCGATAGGGTTCACCTTCTAGCCTGGCAACTCCTGCCAATCTTGGCTGCTGCTCTACCTGAAGAACACTTGCCACACATTCTCTGTGATGCCTTTATCTCTCTTCTGGGAAAGAGCTTTCCTTAAACTTCATGCAGCACTGATCCTTTTGGTCAGCCTAGGCAATTAACTTACTTAGGGGTCTGTGAGGCTTGGGAGTCATTCAACTAGTGACCAAAACAAAAGGAATGTTAGTGAGATTATTTTTTTTTAAGTCTTGCTTTTAAACGTCCACATCAGGAGTCAGCAATAGGTCCAGTCTGAGCTGCTACCTGATTTTGCAAATAAAGTTTTACTGAAACACAGATTCACCAAGCCACACATTATCTCAGGATGTCTTTAGGCTACAGCAGGCAGGCGAATAGTTATGGCAGAGCCAGAATGACCCTCAAAGTCTAACATTTTGCAATCTTGACCTTAAAAAAAAGTTGGCCGACCTTTGAACATATCAATGAAGTAGATCTTTGTGTATATGAATGTTGTTCTAGCAATAAAATAGGACATTATGCAAGTACATCCATAACCTTAAAGAAAATCACAATGTCCTGAAAACAGGAGCAGACTGTTCCATGTGGGTGTGTAGACACTGTTCCAGGAAATACCCTCCCATCGGCTTTTGTGCTCCCTGCTACAGATATTCAAATAGTCACAGTGTGCCAGTCAGCATGCAAGCTCTGCAGACAAAATCCGTGCAAAACTTCCCCTGCCCTTCCCTCTTGGTATGTGTGTGAGTGTGAAAGGCAGTAGACCTTAAGTTTACCAGTTCTTAAGTTGCACTTGAGAACTGGAAAACTGACAAACCAGGCTGCAGAAAGAAGTCTGGCCCCATACTGGTGCATGTGCACACACTCATACACACACACACACAGTCACATACTTACACTCACAGTCATGTACACTCACATACACTCATACACACACTTACATACTTACACTCACATATATTCACACATACACTCACACTCACACACACTTACACTCCTCATATACTCACATACACTCATACATACTCACACACATACACACACATTCACACACTCACATACACTCACACACATACACACACATTCACACACTCACATACACTCACACACATATACACACATTCATACACTCATACACACTTACCCAGTCACGTACACTCTATACAACACTTTCACTCACATACACTCACATACACACTCATACTCATACACACACATACACTCACACACTCATACACACTTACCCACACTCACATACACTCTATACAATACTCTCATACTCACATACACTCACACACACTTACACTCACATACACATATACACACTCACATACACTCATACATACTTACACACATACACACATATTCACACACTCACATATACTCACACACATACACACACATTCACACACTCACATATACTCACACACTCATACACACTTACCCACACTCACTTATACAACACTCTTACACTCACATACATACTCACACTCATACACACACACACACTCTCACACAGTTACGTACACTCATACACACTCACACAGTCATATGCACACACACACACACATGCACGCACGTACACGTACTCTCTTTTTAATAGGCCTTTCAAGCTGTGCCTGGAGAAGGAAAGACTCCCAAAGCACCTTTATAAGGGTAACATTCATGCCACAGATGTCTCAGAACATGATGTATTGGCCCTTTTTAAGTTCAAACAACATTTGGTCAATTTTTAAGTGGCCATTTATAATTCCTGTCTAGCTAGCTTTTATTGTTCTAAGCTTCACGGCTCTGCAGAGGGCTGGAAGGTAGCTGTTTGTGTCTGACTTTGAAATCATTTGGACAATGAACACACATCTCCTCTAAGAGGAAAGGAAAATGAACATCTAGTTTTGGTTTGGGGTTTGGCTCCTTGAAATTCTTCATTGTGCTCCCCGACTGCTAGATGCTAAAGGGAATTCTGTTGGGAGCTAATGATGCAGGAGAATATTTATAGATCATGCTTCAGCTGCATAGAAAACCACATTGCAAAACCCAGAAGAGTAAATCATGCGTGTGAGTGTGTGTGAGATCCTATGAACATGCACAGATCTGATATAAGTATGTTCGTGTTTCTAAACATGGAGGTCAAAGGTCAACCTCAGGCGCTATTCTTCAGGCTCTGTCCACTTTCTCTCTTGAGGTAAGGTCTTTTCTTTGTCCCAGAACTCACCACAGTAGACTCAGCTGGCAGATCTGCAAGCCACAGGGATAATCCTTCCTTCTCCACTTCCCCCACAGGGGCATCACACAAGCTCAGGCCCAACCTTTATTGTGAACTCTGGAGACTGAAGTCAGCTCTTTCTGTTTGCAAGGCAAGCTTTTACTGACTGATCCTTAGCTCTAGTATACAAACATTAAGAACTTGTTTCAGTGTTTAAAATGAAAGCCATCACTGGGTGGTTAATGACTTTTAGTCTCTCATGGTGCTCATCGTTGTTTTCTAAACTTTCTCTATAGTGTAGAAGTGTTTGTATTATCTGGTGACATTTTAACCAGGTGCACTGCCATATGCTACTATTTGGACAACGGAGGCACGGTGACCCTTTGAGCCCAGGGGCTCGGGGGTACCCTGAACACTACAGTAAAACCTCCTCACTTAAAAAAAAATCATTTTAATGAAAATGATTTTTTTCATTAAAGAAAAATAATGTATATTGCTTGAGGGCACAAAGAGACAGCCTGTTGTCTACCCAGTGCATTGTCTTCTCACTCTCTGGGCCTTGTTTCTCCACGAGCTGTTAAAGTGGGCTTCCCCTAAAGCTCTGGGAGAGTCTCATAGGCTAGGGAGCTGTCTGTGCTGGCATGCAGATACCATGGGACTCTCCATCATGGGACCTAGTGACTGTTTTTTTGACGGCAGATTCAGAGGCTTGTAGTGGCTGGAACAGGCGTGTTCATGCTTGGCCAAAAGGCATCCTGGGATCCACCTACAGAGGCTCCCTTGTAGCCAGGAGCAACCAAGACCTTTAGAGGTCCCACCCTTCTTAGGAGGCATGCATAAGCCTGGGGAGAGAGTGGGCTGGAGAAACCCAAGCCCCAGGATGCCTTCATTTCGTGGTGTCTTCGTAAAGGGGAGGAAGGTCTGGGGTGAGTTTCATGGCATGAGTGCTGTGAGTGTCTAAGGATGTAGTTAGGCATCCCTGTCATCTCGTTAGTTTTATGTCAATGTACATAAACTAGAGTTAACTGAAGTGGGGAGCCTCTATTGAGAAAATCCCTCCTTAACACCTGGCTGTGGAGCATTTTCTTAATTAGTGATTGACAGGGGAGGGCCCAGCCCATTGTGGGCAGTGCCATCCCTGAGCTGGTGATTGTGGGTTGTATAAGAAAGCAAGCCCCAGTGAACAAGCCAATGGTAACTCTTCTGTGCAGATTATCAGCACAGTCTCTTTCAGTCTCTTCCTCCACCCAAACCCCTTGGCAAGTCTGGGAATCCTCCAGACTCCACTTTGAGTCTCCTCAGAAGGCAGAAACCATCTTCAGATCAGAAGATGGACTTTAGGAGGGTCACTTTCTTGGATTTTTCTGGTTTGCCAGGTGACCTGGGTGTGACCTCCCAGATGAATCTCCCAGCAGATGGGGCCAACAGCTCCAGTCGGGGAGGGGACGACATTCAGTGTTGTCCTCAGCAGAGCCATATGATCTCTAGCACTGTGGAGACAGGTGCCAACCTAGGACATTGCAGTGGCTCTTGTCTTACAGAAGGCTATCCTGCTCCCCACTGACTTCCAAGATGGTTAGCACCCAGCTCCTTTAGAAAGCGCTCTCTCTACTGAAGCTAGGCACTGGCTGGAAGCTCTCGAAGCTGAAGCTGGGTGCTGGCTGATTTCTCACAGCTTCTCAGCCTTCTAGAGCAAAGACAGGAAGCAGAGCCCCCCCCCCCATCTCCACCCACCGTTTACCAAAGTAAGCCACAAGGAAACCCACAAACCCAGCGCTGCCTCAGGGTTTTAGGCCCCTGGGGCCTTTTATTGTCTCATTTTTCCTGAGATTGATGTGGCTTTCCACAGGATAGTTTTCATTTTTACTTAAGTGCACCATGTGGGGCATCTTGTACACTGCCTGGGAAACTGGAGGAACTTCTGAGGTAAACTTCTGATAGGGGAACTTCGGGGTTTTGTGGACGTGATCCTGAGAAGACTGAATGACAGGACAGGAGAGGATGTGGGGGGTGATTTAGATGGGCCGACCTACCGGGATGGTGAAGGAATGCCTCCTTCAGGTGGGCTTTTTCTTTTTCTCTCATTCTGTCTGCCATGGTTGTATTTTCTTTTACATCCTTGCCCCATGCTGTGAGAGCAAAATCCTCCCGGAAAGGGCTTTTATCTGAGGCAAGGAAACTTAGTTCCTTTTTACCTCCTAGTCTTTAAAAATACTTTTTTTTTTTTTTTTTTTTTTTTTTGGTAATTAAAGAATTGTGATTTCTCACAAGGCAACTCAGTTCCTTTTTACCTCCTAGTCTTTAAAAATACTTTTTTTGAAATTAAAAAAAAAAAGTAAAAGAGTGTCTGTATGTGTATGTTCATGCGTGTGCAGGTGACCAGAGAGGCCAAAAGGGGAGCTGGGGGTACAGGGAACCATGAGCAGCGCTGTGTGGCTGCTAAGAATGGAACACCAGTCCTTAACCAATGAGCTTTCTCTCCAGTCTGTCTTCTACGTTCCAGTTCCCTTCCCTTCCCCATTCCCTGGGTATCGGGACAGAATCTCATGTATCTTCGTAGTTGCCAGATTCAGGGAGGGGTCAGACATAAGCCTGTTAGATACACAGAAATAATGGGAAGATGTGAACCAATATGTACCCACTCTAGACAGGGTACCAATGACAAATGCAGTACCAGTGACAGACCAAAGGAATGATGGCATTCAAGTCCAGAGCTGATGAGTGGCCACAGGAAGGAATGGCTGGAGTCTCAAGTGAGGGTCTGCTGACCCTCCCCACTCCTCCTCCTATGAGGGCTTGGTTTCTGATCTCCCAGAGGGCCTTTTACCATCCCAAGCATCTCTGTGGGTGGTCATAGCAACCTTGATTAAGATGTGTGGTGGTTTGAGTGAGCCATCCCCCATAAGACTCAGATGTCTTGGCCCCCCAAGTTGATGGTACTGTTTGAGGAGGATTAGGAGGCGTGGCCTTGCTGAAGGAAGTATGTCACCGAGGGCAGGTATTGACATTTCAAAAGACGTGTGCTATTTTGAGCATGATCTCCAGGTTTCCTCCTGCTGCCCCTGCCATTATAGACTCTGAATCTGTAAGCCCCAAAGAAACTCTTTCTTCTAGACATGACCTTGGCTGAGGTGTTTTATCACAGTCACAGAAAAGTGATTAATACAAGATGCTAATGGGTTTTACTGCCCAGAGGAGCACTCCCATGTGGACTGGAGCCTAGCAGGGACAGAGGAAGAGTCCTAGAAGTAATTTTCAAGTCTAGCTGTCCTCTCAATTGAGGTTCCCCCTTCCCAGATGACCAGAACTTGTGTCAAGTTGACCAAATACAAAACCAAAACAACCAAACGGTAACAATCTTTCACCACCATGCCCAAAAGTGCTGGGGATTTGAACTTAGGTCCTCCTGGTTGTAGGACAGGCACCTTTATCAACTGAGCATCTCCTGAGCATGCAAGGACCTTTTGCATGCAGATATCTTGCTACCGGGTCCTCTGGAGTCCATGCTGACCATGTTTGCACGTATGTGCTCTTGTCCCGGGCAGTCTGGTCAGGGTGGGCTAGAGAACAGCAGGGAGGCCTCTCGAGACAAAGCCAGGATGTAGTTTTGAGATCACAATTAAGCCACCGGGAGTGAATCCAGGTCCGTGAAGTGGCTCCTTGTCCCTTTAACATAGAACAGCCGGTCCGACGGATAGGCTTTTAATATTACTGGATGTTTTGGTTCTATTGCCTGAGCATAAAATTTATTTTACCTGGATCCTTGGAATGAGGAACATTTTAGTGGATGGTTTGCTTAATGGATGAGAGATCTTTGCTAATAGTGAGCCTGCCTCTTCCGCAGCTGCACACTTAATTTCTGCCAATTATGCAGACCCATTTGCTTATTCATAAGTGTTCAAGGTACAGCTGCGATGGCTTTTGGTGCCTGTCAAAACATGCAGTACCTGAGAAGACCAGGAAATCAAATGAGCTGCCTTACACGGGCAGCTTCTGACCCCTCTGATCATTTGTGCAGCTGGCGCTTGTTGGAGCGATAAATGGAAATACCCTTTTTAGCTAAAAAGGTTGCAAATAAATCTCTGATTGTGCTTCTTGAGTTCCTCAGTGAGGCCCAGATGTCTCTCTGCCTAGAGGTCAGTAATAGAGCATGGGAAATACTTCGGTTCTTTTCCCACAGTTTCCTTGGTCGCCGGTGGAATCTTTTCCCAACACAGGAAGAGCCTCCTTTATAGGCTCCGGACAGAGGCGAGTGCATGCCTGCTCTCCATTTACAGTGTAACTAGTTTCTTCACCCTGTTCCTCATAAGATCTGGGTTCCTGACTGGACACAAATTGGAGCATCAGGTAAAGTGCATCTGCCCAAGCATGAGGACCTGAGCTCTGATCTCACAGAACCCACATAAAAGCCAGATGCTGCCGCCTTAAATAGAACCTCAGAACTCAGTACTGAGGGGACAGAGATGGGAAAATCTCAGGAACCCAGTGGCTAGCCAATCTAGCCAAAACAGTGAGCTTCAGGTCCCAGAGAGTCTGAAAAGAAAAAAGGTTGGAAATAATTGGGGAAGAAAACTGACACCCACTTCTGCCCTCCACAGGCACCTGCATAAGTGAGTGTGCACGTGTGCACACAGCACACACACACAACACACACACACACACACACAACACACACACACAACACACACACACAACACACACACACAGCACACACACACAACACACACACACAACACACACACACAACACACACACACACATACACACACAGCACACACACACAACACACACACACAACACACACACACAACACACACACACAACACACACACACACAAACATACACACACACTAAAAAAAAAATAGAGCATGCCTAAATTTGAATTTCAAAAATAAATGTATATTTTGGTATAACTATTTTCTCATGCAGTGCTTAGGTTATATTTACACGAACAAATTTTTAATCTGAAATTCATATATACCCAGCCACCTGCTTTTTATTTCCTGTGTCAGGCATCGTTAGCAGGGGCCCTGTTCACAATAAGTTTTTCTTTCTGTATTGTTTGCAAAAGTGCTGTGATTTCTCTAAGGATCTTAGGGCTGCTGGGTGGTATGGGGGGTGAGGAAGATGAGGGAAGTAAGGGGGTACCCATGTTCCTCCTCTGCTCCCAGAAAGAGTCTCAACATTGAGAGAGAGAACTGCCCAGAGCATCTCCAAAAACCCCAAAAGAGCCCAAAACAAACTGAGATGATTTGCTGGAACTCTCCCTTGGCCAGGTGGATGCATCCGTCTGGTTTACACTGAGCCCCTGCAGCCACCAGCCAGGCCTCATCAGTCACTGAACGACATAAGTGGATCTTGGGAAAATGACCTGTCTCTAAGGAATTAGCCAACCACGTGGTAATTACTTAAAGAGGCCTCCTTTGGGCCAAAGGCATATCACAAAAGAGGGATCAGATGTGGCAAATGTCAGGCCGCTCTCCTTGCAGTCAAGGAGATGCAAGTGAGGGGAGATATCGCATCCTCTCTCC
Organism: Hylomyscus alleni; assembly: GCA_019843855.1. Lineage (NCBI taxonomy): Eukaryota > Metazoa > Chordata > Mammalia > Rodentia > Muridae > Hylomyscus > Hylomyscus alleni. The sequence continues at coordinate 7,784 of JADRCC010578123.1, forward strand.
CGTACGTGAATGTTGTTTTTGAGAAGTACCCAGTACTGACTGAAGTTTGGCCAATGAGAGTGACAAAATGCTGTTCACAGCGGTGCCAATGGTGACATCTTCCTGCTCCTTCTGAATTTCAGACCATTTGCACAGGTTAGTGTTCAAGATGATATTTAATAAGGAAACAATTTAGAAGCAGCCTCAGGGCCCAGAGGCATGAGAAAGCCAGGCCTAATCTGTATTAGTGCCTGAAAGAGCGTTGAGTCACAGGAGACATCCCTTCTGTTGTGTTCAGTGGGTGCAAAGAGCCGCCTGGCATCGCGCCATGTGATATCAGCCCTGTGCAACCCCGCATGAGGATGCACAGAAGGAAGGGCACCCACCCTCCCTTATTATTTTTCTGTCAGTGAGGTCGTGGTGGCTTGCAACATCTTCTGTGTACTTGTTCAGTTTCCCACAGTCCCTTTAGCATGGAGTTATAATTTTCTGACCAGAAAGAAAATCATAGATGAGATGTTTGGGTGAGGTGTGCTTCCCCACAGTGAGGAGGATGGATAGAGCCCATCCTGTGGTGGTCTCTTCAACCCAATGTTCTCATTCCATCCATGACACTTGGATGAATGTCCTGACATTGATTTTTTTTTTTTTAAGATTTATTTATTTATTATATGTAGTACACTGTAGCTGTCTTCGGACACTCCAGAAGAGGGCATCAGATCTCGTTACAGATGGTTGTGAGCCACCATGTGGTTGCTGGGATTTGAACTCAGGGCCTTTGGAAAAGCAGCCAGTGCCCTTAACCACTGAGCCATCTCTCCAGCCCCCTGACATTGATTTTTAAGCTGGGAATCTTACATTTGTATCTCCCAGTTGTCAATTCCAAGGACTCGGTAAGATTCAAGGACACTCTTGGTGTATAGTCTGGTAGGATTCAGTGACAGAAGATGATTGACTGGGCAGAGATGCCCTTAATGACCTTCCTACCCTTACTGTCTCCTGATAAGTGACAGGCCAGTTTTATTGCCACTATGCAGTTGGGACCACAGCTCAAATGCCTAACGCGTTCTAAAGATAACCACGCTGCAAAATTACTAACAAGTCAAAACACCCCTGTGGAAAGCCCTTGTCTCCTTTAAGCCATCGAGACTGAGGCCCCCAGAGATCAAAAGCCAAGAATTCACTTGGGTTTTCTCACCATCTTCTTGAAGCCTTCTCCTTGTCTACCAACATGAGGTCATGTTGGTCAGTTTGAAGAGGGAGTGGAATGGAGAAACCGTGACATGGACAAACGAAGGGAGTGTGCTCTCATTTGCTTATTTCTGTTCTTGAATTCATGTGTGTATGCCTAGGTATGTACGTAGGCACATGTGAGTACAGTGGCCCATAGAGGCCAGAAGAGGATGTGTTCCCTGGAGTTTAAGTCACAGGTGGTTGTGAGCTGCCTGACATGGGTGCTAGGGAAGAGAAGCAAGTGCTGTCATTGCTCTGTTACGGGTTCCGCTGATGAACGCGGTTCATGAAGCTAATGTACAAAGGTCTGGTGCATCGAGTCATTCAGGAAGGGGCTTTTCCCAGCGTAGGTGGGAAAGAAACAGAAAAATGGGACTCCGTGTGGCAAGAGGTGGTCACTACAGCTTTTAGCAAAAGTAATAGCTTGAATTTTTTTCCATTCATTAATTTATTTATTCAGTTTACGTTCCAGTCAGAGCCCCCCTCCTCTCAACCCCCCCCCCACAGTCCTTCCCTCCATTCTCCATCCCCTTCTCCTTTGAGAAAGGGGAAGCTTCCCTGGGTACTGACCCACCCCCTGGGACACATCAAGTCACTGCAGGATGAGGCACATCCTCTCCCACTGAGGCCAGACAAGGCAGCCAAGGGAGGGTAAAGGGGTCCACGGGCAGGCAACAGAGTCAGGGGCAGCCCATATGCCAGTTGTTGGGGGACCAGCATGAAGACCAAGTTGCACATCTGTTGTTACATATGTGTGTATCGGGGGTAGGTCCAGCCTATGTGTGCTCTTTTGCTGGTGGGTCAGTCTCTGCTTGGATTTAAGAGAAATAATTGAGCAAATAATGGGCTCAGAACTGAGTCAAAAGCCCTAGGACCACTAAACAGAATCCCAGAGACTGAGAACTGTAGAAAATGCCCCCCCATTCTCAAGTGCAACTGCAGAATATAAAACTGGGTCATGGGTTGTGTGTTTTGTGAGCCAGGCACTGCGCCACATTCAGTTGTTGGAACAATCTCATGAGGTGTAGGTATAATTAGGCACATAACATTTTATAGCAAGGAAATCAGTGGCAGCATTTTGCTGGATGAAACTAGTAACTGAGCCTGGGGGCCTGAATGAGAACGGCCCCACCCACAGGCTCAGATGTTTAAATACTCTGTCATCAGCTGGTGGAACTGTCCGGGAAGGATGAGGAGGTGTGGCCTTATTGGAAGGAGGACTGGTACAGATTTTGAGGTTTCAGACAATTTGTGCCGTTCCCAGTGTGCCTCCTGCCTCCTGCTTGTGGCCTGAGGTGTGAGCTCTCAGCTATTCCTGCTGCCATGCCTTCACCCCACCATCAAGGACTAACCCTCTGGAACTGTCAGCCCATTTAAATACTCTGATATATGTGGCCTTGGCCATGGCTTTTATATCTCAGCTGTAGACAGTCGAGTAGCACACTGATAAAGCTGTGGTCCCACGGCAGGCACTGTGGCCCTTCCATCCAGTCTCCCTGCAGTGACAGCCCTGAGTCCAGCCATGCAGGAAGTTAGAAGCCACATGCATGAGCTGGACAAGGGGCTGGATGGGTCCTGAAAGAAACCGTGTTGGGGTGTGGGGATATCTTTTCTGACACCCGCTCTTTAATATAATTATATATAATGTGTACAGTGTGTATATTTGTAGGCGCACGTGTGCCTGTGTGCAGGGTTTGTCACTAACTCTGGAGCTCATTGACTCAGTTGGGCTATTGTTGAGCTTGGAGACCGCCGTCCACGCTGTGGTTACAGATACATGCTGCCCAGCCACCTTTAACTTATTTTTACTTGTATACACACATGGGGACAGCATGGAGGAACAGCAGCCACTAGTATATCCCCTTCCTTATTGTCTTCAGAGAGTCAGCGTAACTGGGGGCTCGGTTACAAGTATGTGTTATAACAATGCTCTCTAAGAATCAGGTTCTGAGGGCTGAGGTCCTAGATCCCCAGTTAAAGAGCACTGACTGCTCTGGCAGAGAGCCTGGGCTCCATTCCCAGCACCCACGGGATGGCTCAGAACCATCTGTCACTCCAGTTTCAAAAGGAACCAATGCCTTTTCCTGCTCCCGTGGGCACTGTATAAACGTGGTGTACATATATACATGCAGGCAAAACATAACATGCATGATTGTGCATGCTTGTGTGTGTACAGGCATGTAGGCGTAGAGGACAGAGGACAACCATGGGTTTTGGTTATTCCTTAGGTTTCTCGAACTTTTTTGAGACAGGCTTTTTCTTTGGCCTGGCCCTCCAGTAAGTTAGGCCAAGCCAGTGGGCCAGTGAATGTCTAGGAATCTGTTAAATCTCTGCCCCCATCTTACCCCCCTCCCCTGGGGTTACAGGTATCTGCCGGGCTTAAAGTTTTCTTAATTACAGTTATTTATATAATTTATTGTGTGCATTTGGAGGTCAGAGAACAACTTAGGAAAATCGGTTCTCTCCTTCTACCATACGTGTTCTAGGAATCACACTTGCCAGCCTCTTTCTTGCCAGATTATTGCAAGGGGGTCCGGACTCGGGTCCTCACAGGTGCAGAATGATTGCTATATACCGAGTGAGCCATTCCCCCTCAGCCCTCTTCCCCCATACCTCTGTTTTGCTCGCTGATGCTGTTCATTAGCACACAGTACATAGTCACTCTGCCTCCCTGGCCACTCATTATTGTGTTTCATAACGGGGCCTTAGAAACAAGGCCTTTCGCAGGGATTTGGAGCCGTGTGCGCTCAGTAGATAAGAGCTTGCCTGGTTTGTTATCATAATGAACTCATCTCCAGCGAGATCTGGGGGGGTTTAAGTCACACTCTCTTGTGGCCGGTGATCTGTTAATTAGCATCGCTGTATTCATGGGAGGCCTGAGATTCCATCACTGGGCCCATTTGATCCAACCAGCCCTCTCAGGGACCACAGAACATCTGTGTCCTCGTGTGGCCGGGCCCGTGGGCTAGCTCCACACTCACCTCCCTAGATGCGTCTGGAATCCTTGAGGACACAGTCGTGCTCCCAGGCCGTCTGTGCATGTTCAGCTGCAGCGTGGATTGTGACTCACATTGTGGTTGCTGATCAGGATGGCTCCATCCACACTGGAGAGGATGTCAGAGCTTGTCATGTTACAGGGGCAGCTGTTTTCTGGGCAGCAGACACCCGTTTGCTCAGCTCATGGCTCCAGGTTTGTTTGTGCTCACCAGGTGTCATCTGCTGGAGCGCAGGGAAGAGAGAATTCCAGCCTTGGTATCTGGGAAGAGGAAACAGGAAAGCGGGTGCTAGGCTGGCTCATGGACAGCACGCAAGCCTTCAGACAGGGAGCTTGGAATTCTGGGAACTCCTGACCAGCCTCTGCAGTCGGACTCATCTAGATGTTATTAACTTAAGGTCTATAAAACAGTTTCCAGTCTTGTATACACAGAAACACCTGTGCTTTTCAGGGAGCCTACCTAGTCTGACATTGAAGGATGGGACCAAGGGGCAGGAACATCGCTCTGTGCATGTCTGTGCACACACACACACACACACACACACACACACACACAGTGTGGACACTACACAGCCTGGATTGAATTCCAAGGGTTGCCCAGGAAGAGCTGCTGTCTCACTGAGATGTGTTCTCCGGAGGCCAGCTGTGAGTTAAGCACTGTTTAGGATCAATTGAAGGCCTTCTTTTCTTTCCCCCCCCTTACGTCCCCTTCCCTCCTCTCCCCTGCCCAGCCCTCCTTTCATTCATTCTCTCCACTCCTCTTCCCTTCCCTCGTCTCTCATCCCCTTTCTCTTTTTGAAAAGATTTTTTTTTAAAAAAAAATTATATTCATATATCTCTATGAGTGTAGTCGCTTGCAGAGACCAGAAGAGGGCACTGGATCGCCTTGGAGCTGGGGTTACAGGAAGTTGTACCCATATGATTGGGGTACTGGCAACCATACTTGAATCCTTTTTTTTTTTAATTAGATATTTTCTTTATTTACATTTCAAATGTTATCCCCTTTCCTGGTTTCCCCCTCTGAAAACCCTCTTTTCCCTCCCCTCTCCTCCTGCTCACCAACCAACCCTCTCCTGCTTCCTGGCCCTGGCATTTCCCTACACTGGGACATAGAGCCTTCACAGGACCGCGGGCCTCTCCTCCCATTGATGACTGACTAGTCCATCTTCTGCTACATATGCAGCTGGAACCCTGAGTCCCACCATGTGTACTCTTTGGTTGGTGGTTTAGTCCCTGCGAGCTCTGGGGGTACTGATTAGATCATATTGTTCGTCCTAAGGGGCTGCAAACCCTTCGGCTCCTAGGGTCCTTTCTCTAGCTTCTTCCTTGGGGACCCTGTGCTCAGTCCAATGGATGGCTGTGAGCCTCTACTTCTGTATTAGTCTGACACTGGCAGAGCCTCTCAGGAGACAGCTATATCAGCTTTTAAGGGCAGAACCATTCCTCCAGCCTCATGGGACTCTGTTCTTTAGGGCCAGCATCCCAGAAATTGAGACAAACCATAAGAGCCAGATGTGACAAAGAAAGTATTAGATCAAATATGTACACACAGTGAGGGGCCAGGAGACCCCAGAGGTGTTCTGTGTTTCTATCTTAAATTGTATCTCACTTATTATTAGTATGTGGCAGTGGTAAGGTGAGGTGGGGATCAGAGGCCACAGGATGGAGGTCAGAGAACAACTCTAAGGAGTTGGTTGTCCTCTTCCACTGTGGGTTCTAGACATCGAGCTAGGTGGCCAGGCTTGGTTGGCAAGTGCTTCTACCCACTGAACCATCTCACCAGTACCCTCGTCACTGAACCTGGATTTGAGGAAGGTCTCGCCCTGCTTTCATCTTCATAGCAGAAATCCCCACCTTTGGAAAGAAGTTCCCCGAGTGGTGACAGGAAGGATGAATGTTGACGGTCCCTGTTGCCCTCAGTCAAGGGCATGGATGATGATGGTGTTGTACCCAGAGTCCCAGAGTGTAAGCCTTTTACCATCTCCCACAGTTAGGGATCTCCCAAACCTGCACACATGTGAAGATGAGGTGGGTTCACAATCTGCTGTAGGTGGGCAGGGTGCCACTCGCTGTCAGATCCTTCTCAACAATGGCAAAGCCCATGGACTCCATCTTCAGTACCACAGAATAACAGCAGCAGCATCTGCTTTGATTGTCAACACAACATGATCTAGAATCACCTGGGAAGAGAGGCTCAAAGAAGGACTATCAACATTGGGCTGGCGGTGGGCATATCTGTGAGGAATTGTCTTAATTTCTTGTTGTGGGAAGACACACTCCACTGTGGGTGACACCATTCCCTAGGCAGGCGTCCAGAACTATATTAGGGTGGTCGAATGGAGCTGAGCCCAAGCAAGTGAGCACATGTGCACGCCTTGCTCTCTGCCCTCGACTGTGGTTATGAAGTGACTAGCTCTTTAAATTCCTATCACGGCGATTTTGCCTCAATAGAGGGCTATCACCTGGAATTGTGAGCTAACATAACCCCTTTCTCCCCTAAGCTGCCCTCTTGTCAGAGTATTTTATCGCAGCTACAGAAATGAAGTAAATAATCAACATCATTGCCGTTCTCCGGGGAGAGTGAGCCCAAAGTGCAATGTGTGGCTGCCATACTCTTAGCTCTTAGGCTCTGCCCAAGATGTTCTAGGCTCTTATTAGGTCTGTGTCTGCCAAGCCCCCACTTTCTGTTCTTGCTCTCACGTTTACCTGCAAATATCCATTAGGCATAAACAGACAGCCTGGGGACAATGGACCATTAGGCCACGTATGAAGAAACACTGTTAAGGAGGCAGCCTCTTGAAGAAACAGCAACACTCTAGTCCAATCCAGGAGAACTATTTTCTTTTCTTTGAAACAGAGTCTTTTATGTATCCCAGCCTACTCTCATGCTTGAGATCGCTCTGCCTCAGCCTCCCAAGGGCTGGAGTCTGGAACATGAGTCAACACGCCTGTCAATCAGATCGAACTGGGAACTTTCAGATGGTTAGTCTATGAACTCAGACCTTGAGCATTCCTTAGGGCCTGGGCTGCCATGTATTCCTGTCTGTCTGTCTGGCTGGCTGGCTGGCTGGCTGGATGCTTGCCTGTCTTTGCTTACTGGTACACATTGCTTCCTTCTGTCTGTCTGCTCAGCTGCCTTTGTCTCCTATTCTAATACAGCTGCTCTTAAACCACTTTGTCAGCCCCCACACCTGCAAGTCACCCTGCGTTCTGGGAGAGGGAATCTGACTGGCTAAGCTGAGCCTGGCATCTGAGTTCTTCCCATTGAGTCTCAGGATGACCAGGGGCAGGGTCACATTCATAATTCTGTAGAGTTTTTGGAGAGAGGGAACAAGTTACCAACAGTATCAATCCATGCATTCAGCACTTAGAGTACTTCCAAGTGCTTCCATATGCTCTCTTGTTGAGTCTCCCTTGCCTGGTTCTAGGGTTGACCTAACTGGAGGGATGAGAGAAGGAAGAAATGGCAGACACAACAGACACGCTGGCATATTAAAGCTGGGATGAGCCAGGGTGGGATCTCTGATGGAGATGCTGCAGCACCCCAGAAATTCGGTGTGTCACCTATGTACAGTTGACCACAGAGGAAGGTTCTTATGTACAACCGAGTCAAGGAGGCAGGGTTATTATTTACAGCCAATCAAAGAAGCAGCTTTGTTTTACACAGCTGGACAAGGAGGCAGGGTTATTATGTACAGCAGAGCAGGAAGGCAGGGTTATTATATACAGCTGAATCAAGGAGGCAGGGTTATTATATACAGCTGAGTCAAGGAGGCAGGATTATTATATACAGCTGGAGAAGGAAGCAGGTTGAGCTAACCGAGTAGGCGTCTGTAGGGGGCAGTCTTCAGGCCATAAACTTGGGGAGTGGGATAGGAGGGAGCTTTGCTGAACATTTTCTTCACACACTGTCCACATTCACACTCAGACCCCAGGAAAGCTTTGCCGTTCCTCTGGGACTCACCCAGCGAAGGCTTTGCCACTCCTGTGGGACTCCAGTGTTAATGCTTGACATGGCCCGTGCCCACGAATCTATGGCATCCGTCCATCCAGGCTTCTCTCCCTTCCTACAACCCCATAAACCCCCCAGGAAAGGTTTCAATGCTCCATTGCTTTGAATCAGGGAATTACAGTACAGTGCAGTGAAAACACTTGGTTAGCAAGCATCACTCAGCTATTGTGTGGCCGAGTGGGTCATGAAATAAACATGATGGCCCGATTCCACAATCTGTGCCCCTTACCAGTCCTCTGTGTCCTTCTTTTTATATGGTATCCTCACCCTTCTTAGGACCAAGACTCCAGGCACACACTGGGTTCTGAGTGCTTGCTGAATGACTGTCCGAAGGAGCGGCTGAGCCATCAAGAGAGTCTTGGTCCGTGGCCGTCTAGATGTAGGCTAGTCCCTGGCTTGGAGGCTTCCTCTTGCTGCTGCTTGTCCAGAAGTCAGTGTGCACAGTTTTACAGCCCTCCTCTCTCTCCCATTCTCCTTTCCAAACAGACAAGCGTGAGAATGGCGAGGTATACCAGAGGAAGAAGGTGGCAGCTACTGACCTCCCAGAGGGCACGGCCCCCTCAGGACCTGTGTACGGGAGCTCAGGGCAGCCTGGGGTGAGCAGCTGGAGGAGGATTGCTCTGCTCATCCTGGCCATCACTATACACAATATTCCAGGTAAGGACTGGTCCTGGGGCTGTTGGCCACCTGTCTGAAGTATCCATACAGCCGTGCATCTGGAAAAGGGTAACTGTCAGAAGTGACCTGAGTCCTGTTTGGAGGGGAGCGGAGGCCACTCTGTTCTATGGGTGATTTCACTCTACGATGATCTTTGCAAATCCCACTGCTCCATTCCAGTTACGTTACGTGGCCTCTGCTGTTTTGACCCA